>JANJGK010000017.1:9617200-9622200 GCA_039081455.1 Macrobrachium rosenbergii | reverse complement strand
ATCATTGTTTAGGGTGCATTTATTTTTATGGTGAATCGATGTTTAGGGTGCTTACTTGCTCAGGGTTCATTTATATTTATGGTACATTCATGTTTAGGGTGCATTCTTGTTAAAGCTGCTTACATTTTTAAGGTGAATTCATGTTTAGGGTGCTATAAATGTTTTGGTTGCATTCAAGTTTAGGAGGCACCCATGTTTAAGAAGCATACTTGCTTAGGATGCTTACATGTTTATGGTGTATAGCCCACACTGTCGAAACTTCGACAAAAGAGATTGTACTTTACCGCAAGGTGTGGTATAGTTTTGTGTGTCTTCCTTGTTTACGGAAAGTGGAAATGCATATTATGTGGAAGAGTTAGTTAGTTATAAATGATTTGTTTAACCAGACCTCTGAACTCTTTTAGGAAAATTTAAAAGATGCTATGTTTTGTTGTATGGGTTTACTTGTGAAAAGCGTTGTTTGGTTATTTCATGTATTAGATTGTAAGTATATGTGTAATAGTGCTTAAGTATTGGTCGTCGGTGGTTTGTTGGTTCGGTTGTTAGTCGAACGTTTAGTGTTGGTCAATGAAGGTGGTAAAAGTCAGTCTAGTAACTAGTTACAGATCTGATGCAGTGTAGTTTTACCTTGGAATGACTCAGGAGATTCAGCTCAAGTATTCCCTTTCATTTAAAGACTTTTTAAGGAGGTTTCCTTTAGTAAGGTGTGCATACTGTAGGATAAGAAGAATTTCTTGGAGTGTTCTTGAAATGAGGGTCACAAAGTAGAGGTTGTGCTCATGCCAATCTCAATAGCAATTCAGGCTAAGGATATTGACTACATCAACTGAAATAATAGTAAGTTTGTATCATTTATATATGGTTTTGATTGTGTAGTAGAATAATATAGCTGAAGTAACCAGGATGTCGTAGCATAAAACTTAGGCTATGATTAGTTAGTACATTTCAAACCGTTTTGGCTATACGATCACTTACGATTTGAAATGGTATACTTAATATGAACGAGTCAGAATATACATGTTCAGAGTGCCTACATTTTTAGGGGGTATTCTTGCTTAGGATACTTACAGGTTTAAGTGCATACTTGTTTAGGGTGCATACTTGTTCAGGGTACATACATGTTTAGGTT
The DNA here is from genome assembly GCA_039081455.1 of Macrobrachium rosenbergii. Classification (NCBI taxonomy): domain Eukaryota; kingdom Metazoa; phylum Arthropoda; class Malacostraca; order Decapoda; family Palaemonidae; genus Macrobrachium; species Macrobrachium rosenbergii. The sequence continues at coordinate 9,621,071 of JANJGK010000017.1, read as the reverse complement.
GCATAGTTGTTTAGGCTGCATACACGTTTCATGGTGCATACTTGTGTAGGGTGAATACTTCTTTAGGCAGCATAGATGTTTGGGTGCATACATGTTTAGAGTGCATACTTGTTTATTGTGCATACATGATCAGGGTGCATAGTTACTTAAAGTTTATACTCTCTTAGGGTGGATACATGTTTAAGGTATCTACTTCTTTAGGATGCATACATGTTTAGGGTGCTTGCCTCTTTAGGATACATACATGTTTAGGGTGCATACTTGCTTATGGTACGTACATGTTTGAGGTGCATTCATGTTTAGGGTGCGCAAATGTTTAGGGTGCATACCTGTTCAAGAGACCCACTTATTTTTAGTATGCTTACATGTTTAGGGTGCATACCATTTTAAGCTGCATATTTATTTAGAGTACATGCACGTTTATCATGCACAGTTGTTTAGTGTGCATACATGTCTAATGTGGTGCAAGCTTATTTTGCATGTATGCATGTTTTTTGGTGCATACTTGCTTATGGTGCATACATGTTTAGGCTGCATACATGTTTAGGGTGTATACTTGTTTAGGTTGCGTGCTTTTTTATGGTGTATACATATTTAGGATGCAGACATGCTTAGGGTTCATACATGTTGAATATTTGCCGTTTATCCTTATGCTGAGACAATGAAAACCTAATTCTTATTTTTTTAAGCAGACATGATGGACACATTTGGAAATATTTGTTTTATTTTTGGTTTACTCGTACTTGGAGTCCAGGAAATTGATGATAGCCCTACTGCCTCCCACTCTCATTCTTTCTTTTTCTCACTGCTCCTTCTCTTTTTTTTGTACCTGCATATATTACCCCAAAGTGCAAAATCTAAAGAATACATTTCGTTCTTCTACCTAATGTAAGAAAGATAAAAGTTTAATTATTTTGGAGTACGAAATTTGGGTACACGCTGGCTTTATTAAATTTTTCCTCTCTTTTTGCTCACGTAAAGTACCCAGTTAAAAAAAAATCGACTTATTTTTACTTGAATAATCCTCGTCTATCTAATGTAAACAAACGAAATTTTGGGTACACGTTTACTTCGTAAAATTAGGGAGCAAAAAGAATGCGTACAAATCCTTTATTGTTTAAAAGGCAAACAAGCTCAGATATCTGTCAATGATTACCCTGTGAATCGGGAATGAATGTTAATAATGACTCAATTCCTCAAGGGTTACCCTTTTTTTCCCTTCGCTTAGGTTAAAGCTGAGTGGGATTAAATTAACCTTTAATATATATATATATATATATATATATATATATATATATATATATATATATATATATATATATATATATATATATATATATATATATATATATATATATATATATATGTGTGTGTGTGTGTGTGTGTGTGTGTGTGTGTGTGTGTGTATATGTAAATATATATTATATATATGTATGTGTATATATATAAATAAAACTCTCTCTCTCTCTCTCTCTCTCTCTCTCTCTCTCTCTCTCTCTCTCTCTCTCTCTCTCTCTCTCTCTCTCTCTCTCTCATTCCAAATTATATGCAAACCTACAGATTCTAATAGGCCAAATAAATTAAGCAAGCACAGGAGTTGCTCTACGTGGACATTATATATATATATATATATATATATATATATATATATATATATATATATATATATATATATATATATATATATATATGAGAGAGAGAGAGAGAGAGAGAGAGAGAGAGAGAGAGAGAGAGAGAGAGAGAGAGAGAGAGAGAGAGAGAGAGATGAGACACTCAGCAAGGGGGAATGCCGAACAGCGCTACCAAGACTTCTTTGCATTCTCTTCAAGGTAGGTAAGGTAAAGTATTACACGCCCTTTGAAGGTGTAACACACACATACATGTATGTATGTATATATATATATATATATATATATATATATATATATATATATAATGTGTGTGTGTTACACCCTCAAAGAGCGTGTTATACTTTACCTTACCTACCTTGAAGAGAATGCAAAGAAGTCCTGGTAGCGCTGCCCTGCATTCCCCCTTACTGAGTGTCGCATCTCTCTCTCTCTCTCTCTCTCTCTCTCTCTCTCTCTCTCTCTCTCTCAGACACACTTAAGAAAACAAACAAAAATATAAAAAAATTTTTGTTTGTTTTCATTTATTTACTTGTATTTATATTTATTTATTTATTTTCTTATTTTTATTTATTCATTAATTTTTTTTAGTTCATATATTCTATGAAAAACAGGTAGTGAATAATATTTCATCATTATCGTCTCCTTAGTTATATTATACCATTTGTTTTAATTTTTTATCAGTCATTTCAAATATTTATTATTATTATTATTATTATTATTATTATTATTATTATTATTATTATTATTATTATTATTATTATTATTATTATTATTATTCTCATGAAATATACAACTATATTAGAATTATTATGGTGTGGTGTATTAATATTTTCCAAAAATACAAATATAAGAATACAGAGGTGAAAGAATGGATAGAGTAGTACCATCCCCACATCAAAGAATGGGGTCTACTTTTACAGGCTTTTATTTAACTTGACTTCTTTGTGTATCTGCTTGTCTAACTGTTTGGATCAAAACTTGTAACTCAATTGTCGACCTGTTCCCTTCATCCGATGGATCTGAAATATTGCATGGTTACTCAATCCTGGTGACATATTGACCTCTAGTGACTGTACAGTGACGTCTCCCAGTATCTCAGGATTTGAATGAAACTCTTCGGATTTTTCATACCTTCTTTGACTCGGTAGAATAAGTTAATAACTCTACGGATTTTTCAAACTTTCGTTGGCTCGACCGATATCACTTTCAATTCACGTTACAATTTCTCTCGAGACTAAAAAGTATTTAATAACAAAAATAAAGCGTGGCCACCAAACATGGAAGGAAATGCTACAAGAAAAGAAATATATATTTTTATTTCTTGTAGAATTTCTTTCCTGCTTGGCGCCGACGCTTTTATTTTTGTAGACATGATTAATTGTAAGAAAATCCTGGCGTGTCTCAAAATTTTTTTTTACTTTTCAGTGCATTTTAATAAAAGCGTGCTTAATTATTTTTTTTTATATAAAGAATGTCAGTCCTACAGGAAAATTCGGCGCAGACTAGAGAATCGTGAAGACTAGAAATCAGTCGTTGTCGGAGACTTACAACAAAAGACACCTGAGTGAAACTGGATCCAAAATGGGACTATAAAAGTCGAATGACTGTCAACACCGATGCAACTTCATAGTCCTCGTGTTTGTTTCGTGGGATTGACTGAGAAGTAATGATTTTCGTTCCGGTTTTATGTCTTTCGGTGTTGTTTCTTTTCCTCTCATTTTCTGACGTTTTTGGTCGAGAGAATTATTGCTTTCTTGTTAACGATAAGACAACGTCTGTAAAAATCTAAGGACATAAGAATTTAAATTAGATTTCATTGTATATACGGTTGAGGTCGATATGTGTGAGCGTCTTCATTATCAAAAGACTGTTTTATTGATTGATTCGTTTCTCTAACGAGCATGAGGACTGTTTTACCGACTGATTCGCTTCTCTAACTAATAGATTCATATACGCGTGAGGTCCTCTTGTTTTAAACATTGAGTTTGTAATATGATGCTAAGCATGTAACCGGGGGTGTCTATTAAGAGAATCTATAATTCATGGATGCAGTTTTTTTAATACAAAGTAACAGTTATAAACCATGAACATGTCAGTTCTCCAAACTTTTCCAAACAAAATCGTTGCTCTGGAAGACCCTTGGATAGACTTTCAAAGTGAAATACCTATCTGAATAGACTCTTGAAACTTTCGTCCGTGGATATTAAATAGGAAAACAAGAGTCTGACCTTTTCTTGCTC
>JANJGK010000017.1:9592200-9612200 GCA_039081455.1 Macrobrachium rosenbergii | reverse complement strand
GGCTGGGTACCTTATTAGATGCAAGATATTTAGAGCCATGATTCAGAAATGAAATATAAAAGCAATTCTGCTCCATTGAAACTAGTTAGTTTTATTCAATTCATTTTATCTGTTTAAATTGAACAAACATATTGCGTATTATTCAATGAACATATTTGTTAGGTATGGATAATGCAAATGAATATGCCTTGCATATGTACTTATTCATAATGCAAAATCACTCATTCTCTCTCTCTCTCTCTCTCTCTCTCTCTCTCTCTCTCTCTCTCTCTCTCTCTCTCTCTCTCTCTCTCTCTCTCTCAAACCTCGGAATCATTCAACAATTCAGATAAAATGCTGTGCTGAGTAACTCTTCTTTATTCCTTCATGAACATTTCCACATCTAGTGAAAAGTTTCCTCCGAAAATCAGCGGCAATGGCGCAACTTCTGAGCAGAATCCTTTGTGAAATATAATATCTTTAAGAGGACCTCGAGTTTGTGTGTAATGGAGTTTTACCTCTTTTTTCCATTTCCTGAGACTCCTTCGGAAACATGGAGTACCCTTTACTGTTTAAGATAGAGCCTTGGGGCACACACCCAAGATCTTATGCTTTTATTTCTCCAGTCTCAGAAAATAACAAAGCTTTATTATTCTGCCGAATAATGAAAACAGTATTATGCTCATCTGAAAAGAATGCACCATATTGTTCCATGGTTGTTTTATATTTTTCACGTATAGGAAGTAATGATTTGACATGCACCTGTTCTATAGTGATACGGGTGAAATACAATATTTACTGATTATATTGTGCTCTAATTATCATGTGGATATGTTGTATCATGTTCATTTCGACTTTGTTATTCCCATTTATATTTGTCATTTCGATTTTTTTTATTTAGATATAGAATTCTTAGCGATATCTATTTTAATATTTGATACAATGATTTGACTGTTGGTACGTACTAGGCTCGCATTCTTTTCCTTCATAAATCACCTGCTAGGAGTGTCCAGCACAGTGTAAAAAAAATGAATAATTTTAATCACGTTACTTAAAATTTTTCACTAGACAGTGTTACCCAATTCAGTATCTGTATTAAAGAAAAGTATACAAGCACATGCATAAAGCTGAGATAATATAAGTATTCCTTAAAAATTAAAACATCTCCACTCAGTTAATAAAAAAACATACCCAGAATTAACTTCCAATTCATTCTACAGCAACATGAAAAAAATGAAATTAGATAAAGCCCCCAAAAAAGAAAAATGTTCATTTGCCTTTTAAAATAATCCTCATTTACATTTCCCTCCGCCAGCGTAACTTGATCGCCTGGTTCTCTTCAAGGATTCAGCATAATTCATATCCTGCAACGCTTCCTGACGTCTCTGTCTGCTCCCGGAAGCATTGCGTCTTCTTAAGGAAAGCAGATAGGATTCCAGATATTCAGATTGACCTTTGGCTCCTCCGGAATTAAGAGGGAGAAAAGATTTCTAAAGGATTTAGAGTGAGTTTCAATCAATGATTCATGCATTTAGAGTCCGTGCTGCATTGTTGATTTCGTTCAGTGGAAGTTATGGTCTTAGATGTGTTGTTAAGACGGCATCCCAGCGCAATTTTTTTCTGTTTGGTTGTTTTTGTTGCTACCTGCTTGCAAGTGAGTCTGTAGCCTCGTGCACACGAATGCACGGATACTGCAGTTAATGAATCATTAATGTATATTATCATGGATAAGCATTTTAATTGCAATTCTGTAGCCTTCAAGAGAATAAACAGGAGCTCTAATATTTCCCTTTAATTTAGTGCAAAAACGCAATAAAACGCAGAAAAATTACTAACAAGAATAATCAAAATAATCGATATTAAAATTCATCAACCGAAAATTCCACGAAAATTCCTCCACTTTCATTGATAAAGGAAGCATTTGAACTATCCATTTGGGACTGTCTTGAAAAATGACCTTTATGGTTTTTGTTCCAATACCCTGCAGTTTCTGGTCAATCTCAGCCTTTAACCACCATACATGATGAGAATGTAATTAGATATGATTGTTATGTGGATTTTCATGTCATTTTTCGAATTTTTGGGGCAACCTCCTTAAGATTTCATTAATATATAAAATATGGGACCGTGATGATATTTCGTAAAGTTGAATAATAACAGTATTGTCAAAAGTATTAGATCTAGCGATTCTATGTGAGAAAGATAATTGAAAAAGAGACATGAAGCTTCCTAAACAATTCCCTTGCGGATTAACTCAATCAGATGTGAACGACAAAAGAACTTGGTCGCGTCTTCAGAAGGTTTGTAAGAAGGGTTTATATTGGCCTGAGGGGAATACAAACCCAGTCAGACGTGGACATGAAGAACTTTGTTGGCCAAAATTAAATCGTTCATGCAACTCACAGATTAATATATATATATATATATATATATATATATATATATATATATATATATATATATATATATATATATATATATATATATATATATATATGCGTTGATTAAATCCCACTTCATTTAGGACAATTGTAGATATTTCCAAGGTTCTAAAAATGGTATATCAGCAAGTATGTCTGAGATACTTCATGTTGTTGATGCTGATCTCACTAAAGAAAAAAAATCAGGGATTATAGAAGAAAAATGGATTGCTTTATATCCGTGTAACTCAGAGGTCTGAACACCATCCGAATTCAGTCTTAGTTAAAAGGTGATGCATAAAGAAGAAGGCTAAAAACATTACTTTTATGAAAGTCTCTCTCTGCTGGATGTGTCGCTGATAGATAAATGTGACAAATATCTGATTTGTCGTCGATAAATAATCATGACAAACATGACAAATTCGAGATAGGGTTGAAAGGAAATTGAATTGTAGATTATTGTAGCACATTGATTTCAAGTAACAGAAAGAAAATTTATTCTAAAAACAAAAATTAAGTGGATAAAATAAAGGAAAAAAAAGGATTGAAAAGAAAACACAATCCGAAAACTCTATTGAAAATATACCCTCGAATATGGTGTGCAGAACATAGCCCAATCTTGGACGACGCCGACCTCCAAATAGAGAGTAGTCTCTTTCAAAAGCCAGAAAATAAAGCCTCAGGGTATGGCAGTAATAACTTCCAAAGGGCATGCAATAGAATGAGGAAAGCATGACACGCCAAAGGCCAGTGCAGACATGCGCTGGATTTTTATCTGACTCTCGGCTTGAACAGCTGAGTATAATATTAGTCAGGTCAGTGTGACATAAATCAGTAGTTGTGGTTCCCCATAAGGCTTCTTTAACTACCCCATTACTCTTCGCTTTTCCATTTCTTCCAGCAGAGAAAGGCTTTCGCAAAAGCAATGTTTTTTATCCGTTTTCTTTATGGCAATGAAATCTATTGTTAGAGGCTATAAGTAACTTCTAGCATGGCTGGCGGAAAGGATTTTAGTCTGTCATAAACATTACTTTTGTTACTATTGTCATCATTCCATACAAGTCAATTCAGGTTATAATAACGTTTATAAAACTAGATCTGCCGTTAGAAAATGTGATTATATTTGAACTATAATTTCACGAAATGTAAGACTATATTACGATTTTTGTCTACTCATAAATTTCTGCACCTGGTGAGGACAAAAGTACATTTGCCCAAATATATACTTACACTTACATACATACATACATACATACATTTATGTGTGTGTATATATATATATATATATATATATATATATATATATATATATATATATTACATAATATATAGGGCACTGCTGTCTGTAAATTAGCCATTCCCTCTCTCAATTTCCAAAATAATAATGCATTAACTGAACACCAAATGGTCGGGCGAAATCATCAAAGAAGACGAACGCCAAGTCATATTTCATTTTAAATAGCGTTTTAAAACACCCATAAACCCGTTCTTCGCTATCATCGAAACACTGAACAGAAGCATCAAGGAAAAAATTGTTCTTAAACCTATTCTTGAGCAATTGGGTTTGTAAACGATGTAGTAAGAATTACGATATCACGGCAATGAAGAACGTTGAATTACGTCGGGAAAATAGGTATAAAATAGGTCTATTCTTACGAGTTTAGCCTCGCTACGTTCTCTCAGTGACGTCCAGTTCACTAAAAGGTCTTACACACGTTGGAATTACGCGGTTGAAACGCATATCTTTCGTAGAAAAATATAATATTACGCGGTTCCCTAACGACGCTGTATACCGCTAATGAAAGTCTACAGTATAATCAAAGTGTTGCAAAGCGTCACGACTTCGGGGAGACGGTATCCAAATAGTAACAATTACAGTGACAATTTCTCCCGAAGACTGAATCATTTCGCATAGAACGAGATCTAGAATATCCCTAGACCATCCCATTTAACGGAAAAATTCGTCGATATCTTGGGGGAAATGGTCGAATCGCAGGAGTGTTAGTTCTCATTATGCCAATTTATTGGCGAGGTGATGCTTGCTTGTTACGTTGCTTCGTTTATTGCACAAGACTGATACGAATGATAGTAAAGCTGTTGTTTCATTCATTCTGTCATCTTTTGAGGGTCTATATTCCTTCTGTTTTTTATCACTTTTTGTTGTTGTGCTCAACAAATTGGTTTGCATTTTTAATACTTTGATGAGATTTCTCGTTACCATAGAACTGGTTTCTTTTTCAGATGCCGTTCTTTGATAAGAAAAGAAATTTAAATATTTTATTTACTATATATACAACTGGAAAATCTTCAAACTTATTCACTGTAACATATAAGACCATGAAACACAACACACACAATTATAATTAAATGATATGACTCGTGGCATATTCCCTTCTCATTACCATAAGATCGTAGGAAGCCACAATATCTCGTGGGCACAAATTTTAGAATTTCTACAGGAATTTCTTTTCATCTGGTATATGCCAGGTAAACTGCACATTTCATGTGTAATTAAAATCACCCTCCTTACTGGCTCCTTTATGTCGTGGGAGAAAACCAGCAAAAGAGAAGTAATGACTTCGCTTTTCAGAAACGGGGAAATTACGACGTCATTTTGTCTGGCGTTATGTCACCACTGAGCAGGAACTGCCGTAAACAACCAATTCAGAATGCTCATTTTCGGATTATATATCCTCACATCATGGCGGAGAGAGAGAGAGAGAGAGAGAGAGAGAGAGAGAGAGAGATTTTATGATTTCCAAAATTTTCCTTCTCAGATGGGAGTAACAATAAACAATGCAAAAGACTATTGTTGCAAATATAAAACATTTACTGAGACTGATAAGTGTATATGACAAAAAGATAACGAATTTCAAATCAGTGGAGTGATTAAAACTCTAAATCTTTAGGAAAATTATCAAAAAGCGTCCTTTTTAATAAGAAGAAACAAATAAAACGAAGATCTAAATAGAATACCTTTGCACGTTTATATTCATGGAAGAAAATATCTCTGTATTCACAAGAATCTCTCCTCTTCAGAAGAAGACACAAAAATAACAAAACAGCGAGAGATTCCCGCCTTTAACGTCTAATTTCTTATGCTCAAATGAAGCATTTCAGTTCCATCTCTCGGTAATTTGCGAAAATGACTCAGATTAATGGGTCCCCTTTTTTCAGGTAAATTGCTCTTTATCTTTTGCAACGAGAATTCCTTACCCTGGCGCGTGCAGGATTCAAGAATGCCTAAAGATGCTCTGTGTTGGGAAATTCGCAGGAAAACTGGAATGGAAGAATAGAGTTCCGGTTCCTTTTCAGTCAGTTGATTTATTAATGTCCGAAGAAAAAGTTTTCATACAATGAAAATATGTGTGAAGGTACTTTCAGATGTACGTTCATGCAAAAAATACGATGGTTCTTTTCTTATGAGTGAAGGATAAGGTTACCAGAATGAAATTGATTTCACAAATTCTCATGAATAAATAAATAAATTAATACACACACACACAAACACACACACACACACACATATATATATATATACATACATACACACACATTTTATGTATATATATGAAAAGATATCTTACGTCTGATGGTCTTTATTCAATAGTTTTGGGGGATTGTTATTCCATGTGTTTAAAACTGATAGTAGAGTTGTTTGACTAGAAAAGTAAGTGAATGAATCTTATTCCTGATATATAGTAACACACACAGCATATATATATGCTGTATATATATATATATATATATATATATATATATATATATATATATAAATTTATATATATATATATATATATATATATATATATATATATATATATATATATATAAATTTATATTATGTGTGTGTGCGTGTTACTATGTATCAGGAATAAGATTCATTCACTTACTTCCCTGGTCAATCAACTCTATTATCATCAGTTTTAAACACATGGAATAACAATCCTCCAAAAACACTGAATTACAGCCATCAAACACAAGATATCATTTCATCCAATCTGTTATTGTTTTTCATCCACCCGCAGTGTTTACTGGCTCTGATAAACACCTATTTTCCCTTTAATTGCTCCTTTCAATTTAGTATTTTTCTCAACAATTTCCTGTTGGCAGATTAGCTCATTGCCCTCCTTCGATTTACTTTCCATTTCAATACGCTTGTCATGGCTTGGCATATTAAGGACCACTTTCTCGAGTATTTCTCGTATCACTTATATTGACCTTCTCCCATAGGTGTCTTTATTTAGAGGTATGCCCTCCCACACTGGGGAACATGAAATATACATCTTATATATATTTGAATATTTAATGCCATCCTGACACTTCCTTTTTTAACTTTTTAACATTTTGTTTACTGATTAATTCCTAAGTAGAAGAAATCGCCTTTTCATATATATATATATATATATATATATATATATATATATATATATATATATATATATATATATATATATATATATATAAATATATATATATATATATATATATATATATATATATATATATATATTGTTACAGACTGGACTGGTTTGATACGAATTTACACACAAAATTATAATTGATGCTACCACGAAACCAAGGGAGTCCAGTTTGTAAACAAAAGGGGATTTAATTGAAGACTTACCTCAGAATTTTCCTGGAGTTATAATTTAAGGTGGAAGGTCGCCATATTGGAATGTAGAATTCTTTTGCCAATTTACAGTGATTTATTTATAGAAACTTAGCAAATTAACATTAGCAAATCAACAGTTACACACCATACAACATAATCACTGAGGGACAGATTCATGATAGGGCACAGTAACAATAATGACAAGAATTGGCAACAAGCAAGTGGATAAAAATGGGGCCAATCTGCAATAATCAGTTCAATGATAATAATCACATTCAGTCTGCCCTGATTACGTGGAATATTAATGCAAATGATGGTGTTCCAGGATGGAGGAATGCTTCATACGAACAGTTGGCAACAACGGACACTTCTCTGAACTACGACCAGGCATTGATTAAATTTGGGTGGCAGGCGAGGTTTTGGAAGCAGGATTCGATCGTACCACGTGTCTCGTGTCTCCTCCTGAAAGAGATGTTTTGCGTTAGCCCTGCTCAAACTAAGGGAAATGGAGTCTCCCTATGTAAGATTATGGGAGACACGTTCTTAAATACAACACATAACGTATCCTAGAAGGTGCTTTTGATGAAAGCACGTGAATATGATCTGAGAATCGGAGCCGCATGCGCGTAAATCATGGACACGTAATTATACGCGCCCAAAGTTAATTAATTCTTTGCCACTTAACTTAAATAACTTAAATAGCCCTTAGATTGCACTGGTGGAGGGATAAATGATTGTTATATCGGGATCTTTACTCGAATTCAAAGTGCGTAAATCGCAAGGCAGGGGATACAGGCAAGATTTTGACAAAGGGAACATTGTTTCGTGGAGGAAGAGGTTAAAAGTTTAAAAAAAATGGAAATTAAGGAGTTAAGTACAAGGGACAGGGCTGGCTAATTAACTACTCGCAAACGTACAAACCTTCTATGATTGTTATAGGCGCCTACAATCGGATTGGCTGTTCGTCGACGATCGCCACACCAGCAGAGATAGCGGAATCCACAGAGCGTCCGCTCCAGATGAAGTCAGAAGAATCTCTCTCCTGCTTTTGAAAAGCAGGTCGCATTTGGCGTCGGGCGTCGGGCGGGCAGGGGCCCAGCTGTACCTGCAAGCATGTCAGAAAGCCAGCAAGGAGGGTATGGGAAAAGCACACTTATCATTATATGCCTATAGAATCAAAAACTACCTGTTCCACAGCCCTAAATGCCCTTCTGCCCTTCCCAATCCCTACATGTCTCCCCCATCGCGTGATGGGGGGAAAAGGGGTAAAGGGGGTTTTGGGTATTGTTCTTCGGGATCGCGCGATGTTGGGGGGTAGGTGAGAAGTACTGACGCCTAACGGCTGGGTACTGGTTCAAAAAAGTGCGGTTTTCCCTGAGACACCCGATTCAAAAGACAGAGGAACAACAGATTAATTCGAATTTGATTGCTGAAATTACTATACAAGGAAGGGAGGAATGTTTATTCTTAACAATATATATATATATATATATATATATATATATATATATATATATATATATATATATATATATATATATATATATACATACGTGAGTGTGTGGCTGTATGTGCGTGTATGTTTGTTCAATCAAATGATAAACCCCAAATGGCTCATTGGTGAGTGACGAATTCACCATCCATGCTCTTTAGCCTTGTTACTTGGGGAGTAGCGGAGCAACCCACTCAGCCATAGGGAAGATATAGTATAAATTGACTTTATTGTGAGTATTGCTTTTTAACTGAGGTTCTGTAATAAAAAAAAAAAAAGTAAAACAGCCCATTCTTTTAGTTCCCATGGAGGCCAATTAATCTCGACATATAGTGCATAGCTACTTGGAAATCCTCACTTAACGATGAACAGTTCATTTCGAACCTTTTCGAAATGTTAAAATGCAAAGCAGACCTGTATAACAAATGCACTTTTTTGCTGGGTTAAAACTAAAATACTAAATTTAGTGTTTCATTAAATGGAACTGAAAACTGAATCGTAAGGATGAAAAAAAGGAAGTTAACAAAAGTAGGAAAAAGAAACAAATAAATTATGATACTTGAACCTTTAAAAAGTAAAATAGTGAAAACAGATGAAAAAGAAAGTTGAAATTTTTAATGTCTTGAAAAAAAAAGAGTATTATTCGGCTCTGGTTTTCATTTCTTTGTTAAAGGCTAAAAAAGGAGGACATTTCGTCTTTTTGAATAATAAGATACTTTCTGCTCGGTAAATGATGAAAATATTTTTAGAAAAGATAATTGTGCCCTGACAGGAATGTATATCTGTGTTCCAGAAAGCTGCGTGGAAGACGACGGGAAGTGGCTCCTACTTCGTAGACCACTCTTCCAGCAGGTAGATACAGAAAGAACACCTGAATAATTAAGGTCCTCAAAGGTACCAGGTCTTTCCCTCATCCGTGATGCCGCTGTGAGTGGATTTGTGAAATTTCCCTTTTCTGAGTACATAATATTTTTATCCAAAATTAGTTTATTTGATATACTTTTACACGCTTATCTAGAACCCATATCCATCTTTCCGGCACTTATGCCACTGAAAATAGAACAAAGCCTCTGACGGACTTCTGGAAAACGTTCGTGCAACGAAGTAGCAGTACGTAATAATCGCAGACGCCCCAATATTGTCGGTAAATACTGAGTGAAGTAGATTTATGTCATTACCACCGAAATAGCGCGGAAAATTCCGCTAAGGGTTATTATGAAAAGACCATTAGCCTGCCGAGTGTACTACGTACCAGGAATTCATCTTAAAGAGGAAATGTTCAGGAAAGCCTCTAGGTAAAATTCCAGCCAAATTGGGAGAATATTTTTCGTGCTGAGGAAAAACATGTGCACAAAAGGGAAAGATGGATGAAATGGCTTCCGCGTTTTTATATTACTTACATTTATCAGAATCAATTAAAAAACATAATCTCTTGAAGTTTAATTCCTGCAAATCAATTTAGTTATGGGAAACTGATAAGATGGTGCTGACAATGGAAAATCCAACTTTGTAAGCTGATGCATATCCACACTATTTTCTTTTTTATAAATTATACTTTTGAAAAAAAAGTTAATATAATTGTTCCTACTATCTATAGTTCTTTAACAAACGTTTCATTGCATTAACCAGTGTCCGTTTCGAATTCATAAAGAGGAAATGTATACGAAAGGAAGAGGAATCATTGAAAAACATTACTGATTTTGCTGTGCCGTGTTTCATGTTCACACATAGCCTCTTTATTCTAAGAGCTTTCTTACCACTATCACCATACATTGGATGGCGCAAACGCTGCAATAGTTTTCGATTTGCGAAGGAATAAAGTAATAAATAGTTTATTTACGTCAGGTTATTATCTGTGCCCAAGTTCCACGTGGAAGTCAGTGCAAAAAGGTTTCAATTTCAAGAAAAATTTCTCAAAGTGATCCATCCTGTCACAGAGCCACGTAGATGAGCAGGGTAACGACTGAGGAGACTGACAATAATCAACTTTTCGTTGAGTAACTTGTGCGGAGGCGTGTGTGAGAGAGGCAGCGTTCAAAACTTACTAATGTATTCCAATGCTGTTTAAGATTAAGCCAGCCTTGAGCTGGCACGGGCTCTTGCTCCTAGAGCAGCCCGTATTTATTCAAACAACAGAGACAGGTCAATAGCTCTTGCGAACGGAAATGTAGTCCCTGACAGAGGCCAACAAAACAGAGGTCAGAGTACAACCAACTGTGTTTGTTGGAGGATGGAGAGATGCACATAAATCAATATACAAGACATGAATGAAGTTATGATACATACAGTATAGCTGGAATGCTGACATTGTAATGTTTGCGCTAAGAATGATACATTTAACATAATAATAATATGAACGAGAATGTATGTACAAAGGATGCGTGACATCTGCTGTGTTTCTTGTATGCGTTCTCTTGGCGCGCGGAGATGCCCCTTGTGAGGAGATTAACTGGCCAGGTAAGATGGACGGTGTGTGGGTCCGTGTGGGACCCTACAAACTGTTGTGGAAATAATCCATACAAACACACACACATATATATAATATATATATATATATATATATATATATATATATATATATATATATATATATATATATATATAATTGTATACGCAGCTGATATTCACAATTACAAAAATATTAATTTTTCCGGAATTAATATATCCTTTCGTAACGTTCTTCAATACTATGACCACACCTAAAGCAAAATCTACTCACTAGCCATTTAAAGATACAGTATATAGCACTATCATTTTCTTTTTATACGTCCGTTAAATGAGAACGTGTTGGTGTCAAGAAGGAAAAATTGTCTAGTAGTATTGTGAGTACTCTAGAAATATTGTCTAGTAACACTGTAGATATATGAGAGGATAAACTGCAAGCCCTTCCCGCTGCTCTCCTCAAAGAAAGGGAAATTGACATTTTGAGAGGAAAAGCATTATAGGATTTACACTCTTCTCCCGTAGGTTTTAACCTGAAGAAGTTTCTAAGGAGAATTCGTTATAACATATGGTTATCGCAAGAAAAAAAATGTTCGTTGCTATTCTTGTTAACCATTATTAAAATTTAGATCCACTCAGGGAATAAAAATATGAATCATGTAATATGTACGTAATATTTAAGATATTTTACATCACGGAGAAGGTTCTGAAAAGCAAAAGGATTTTGCCACCCCATGAAAGGATTACTGAAGTAGATTCTCACTGATGATATGACCAAAGCCTAAAAATTAAGCAATAATAGTCTCTTTTTATAATCTAATTGCATAACTTTGGCAAGTAAGCGGAAATGTGAGTTACATTAACAAACAAATTTATTCAGGATTGGTATTACTAAATAAATTTTATTCATTTTTACATGTGCAACATTAAATCGACGATAGTCAACTAACTCATGCGCGGCGGAATGCATATAATTATTGTTGGTTTTAATAGTGACCTTAATTAGACCTTGTCAATTTACACACACACACACACACACACACACACACACACACACACACACATATATATATATATATATATATATATATATATATATATATATATATATAATGTAATATATATATATATATGAATTTATGCATGTCTGCGTAAAAATTCTTCATCTTCAGGACCAAATAATACTCGTAGGGCAGAATGGACAGATACAACACAAATATATTCTAAGTAACGTGAAATGTAAATTGTTTTTTTAAATGAAAAAAGAACATACATCTTGGGTGCCCAATTATATGCAAGTTTCCTTACATATAACACGCAGATCCCCAACATCGTTTGAAATGATGAGTTGATGAATAAATTTCTGTGAATTTTGCATATCATGATATTCTGATATTTTCCGTGAAGTGTCTTCGAACATATTATGCAGCCCACTTCATTATGCAACACAAAAATTATGTCTAATGAATAGATGCTATCGAAAAAAACGTTCCCTGGAAATGCGAGTAAAATTCCTTTCCAGTCACCAAAGTTTGAATGGTTTTGAGCGTATCTGCGACTAAGTTTTCCCTTTGTGATTTCGTTTCTTTACACACACACACACACACACAGACGCACACACATACTCACACTTTGCACTTAGTGGCTCCTGGAAACTAGCGTACGTGATGTTTTCATAAGTTGTCAAGTGTCTTCAATTTGTCAAAATGTCTTTGAACGTTAAGCGAAAGGTCTCTTTTTCGCATTATGAATTATTGGTGCCTAACTCGAAGAACTTTCACTTTGAAAATAATAAATATCTCTGACGCTGATCGAAGAGGGAAAATGTCGAAATGAAATTCGCATTCCACCGTGAGACGAAAACTGGCTTTATCGCTTAGTTGGAATTACGTGAAATTGTCCTTGACAGATCTGTCGAACGGCGCGTATACTGTATTGTGTGGAATTGTTTGCTAATATATTGTTTATCCATTTAGTTGTTGACGTATGTTTACTACTACTACTACTGCCGCTGCTGCGGAATTTTTATTTATTTTTTTTTTTTTGAAGAATCATTACCTAAACCTACTAAAGTTTTTTCTACCATTACAGGTGTTGCCAACTCCATTTTAAGCCACACGATTAGGGGTTTTGTTGTATATTTCATAAACATTCATTTGGGTTAGGCACACTAAGATACAGTGGACTGAAATATTCTCCTCAATCCTCACCATCAAAATAAGAAGTTCAATAACTGACAACTGTTAATCATGGCTGCTCAAATACCTCAATCTAGTATCTTCAACTGTCATGGCTTTCTGATCCTGTCCCGACAAAGCGACAACGTCTTCACTTCCTGCCTCGTTGTTTATGTCGACGAATGGTAAGTTAATTGGGAGACTTCTTCCTGATGCTTATGTTTTGTTAGAAATAGTATGGTTAGAAATAGTATGGGTGTAGTCACTTGGAAAGAAAGGCCCAAGCAAGATGGTAGGTGTTTAGCCTAGAACTTGAGGCCTACCACCAAGCGCAAGGGCCAGGCAGACAATTGTAGTTGTAACGTTAGTTTATGGAAGGCTAGTGTGGGAGGAGCCTCCCAGAAGCCTGTTTGATCAGGGAAGTAATATTTTCCTGGTTTTGGGTAAACGGTAATAGAGGAGCCGGTAGAACTAAGCAATAGCTGAGCATGGGTTATTGCTTTGGAAATTGATTATTCGTATAGTATTTTGGTTACTTATCAAGAGTTTACTATTATTTTTTGTCGGTTGACTTTAATTAACCTGTAATTAACCTCAGAAGTTCTGTGCTGGCCATTGTGGAATGCTATTGTACATGCACTGTGGCACATTGTTATAGGGGACCTTTTGGAAAAAAAGTGGGGTTTCCTTCACCGGGGGTCTCCGGCCCCGTCTAAGTAAGACGGCCTGTTAGGTTAGGCTTGGTTAGTGGTTCCTTTTATAACAAGTTTCCTTAGCCAATCCCTTCTTAAACATATTATGGCTCCCTAATGACTTGCACATGTGCGGAACCATTCCATAACAACATGGCAGTCCGGTCTTTGTCCCAGCGTTTTCCCAGACCCAAACCCCCGCGTTCCCATTGGGTCCCCAACTATGCTGGGTAGATATGAGGTTAATAATAATTGACCAACAATAAACACCACCACCTCCTTCATCAGCAACACTGAAAGTATAGGAAAAATAAAATTCCAAGGTAATATTCCGGGCAGAACTTTTGCTCAGATTTACCGAGGAGCCTTTTGGTTAGGCTTTGTACATCGGCTAGAGGTCAACTTAGGCCCCTAGTTGATATCTCAATCATAGTCCTGTAGCCAGTAATGCGATTTGTCTATGCTGTTGTAAACATAAGCCAAGCTTTATATTTTGCCTATCCTATTACGATGGTAGAATGAGAATTTATCCTATATTGCCTTAATGATGTTGCAACTTGATTTGTATGCCTGAAAGGATTTATTTTGAGGTATTTGATCAGAGAACCCAAGATTTTGCTAAAATTTTACAATTGATTTCAGAGTAAAATTTTACTTTAAACCATTGCCACACTTTGGACTTGAAAACATAATTTTACACTGTTTTTAATGTGTGCTTTAAACGTTTCTGAAGTTTGTTTCGCTGGGAAATTACCTAACCAACCACACCTAACCTAACGTAGCCTCGAGTACCAGGTCCTAATCCTAGTGCATAATATTAGCCTAGTCTAAAAACATTCCTTGAACTTACCTTAATCTGGATGAGAACTATCAGTGGGATTAAGGTCATTCTATTTCACTCGTTTTGTGTTATGTTCCCCACACAAAAACCCCCTTTTCCCCTATGGTCCCCCAAATTGTATTGTATAAGGTGGGATCCACTACCTCTAAAAGTACACAATAATACACAAAAAAATTATATTTCAGAGTCCTAAATGTGATAAAGTTAAATAATACTGCATTTTGACTGACAAATTTTTAGGTGCGTGGTCCTACCTAACATATTTCAGACAAAAGAATTGTCGCCAAGAAATGCAATACACCAAGTTGAACCTTCGAATGTCTGCCATTTTGTTTTATAAGAAATTCCTTTAGATTTTTGTTTTTTTGTGGGTAGGTTGAATTAGTAAAATAGTTACTAATAGCCTAAGGAGGAAACAAAGTTGAGGGAACTGTCAACTACAAAGGTGTTTTTATTATGAAAATCTTTATTTTACAGCCTGTGAAGAGGTTTAAAATAATATTGAATTGCTATGCTACAATTTTAGAATATATAAACTTTTAAATTTTCATAAATTGAATGATAAGTGTAAAGCAAAGGTTTGTTTAGGTTAGGAATTCTATGGAATTACTGTTAGCTGAAGATATTTAGAAAATACTTAAGTGCAGGAAATATTGTAGGCTTTTTTTTTTTTCTTAAAATCTTCAGCTGAAAACCCTTATAGGCCGTGCCAGCAGACTGTAAACCCAAGAGGGCTCCAAAGGGAAATCAGCCTGAGAAAAAGAAGCAAGTAAAAGGAAAAGGCGATAAACAATTAAATATCAGGGATTAGCAAATTGAAGCAATGCATGTTTACTACTTTTTTTTATTTATTAGAAAGCCAGATCCCCAAAGATGTGCTACTGTATTGGAGTGTCACATTTGACACTGATCTTCAGTGCTGTATCAAATGCGTAGCCTTCATTTTTATGTCATGTACTAAACACATATTATCTTGAGGTGCAGATTCGGAACTATCAAGCTGTGAAAATTGCTATGGATATTTTTTACTCATATACATGTATTTTTATTTATTAAATAGTGAAAATAGCTGTACTTCCATTGTGGTTTTTCATAGTCCTCATTGATGAATTACTTACATAGGCATTTCTGTGACACAATTTGTGACTGTCGTGTCATTATAGGCTCCATTATGGGTTGTCTGATTTAGGGTAAGAACCATTTAACCAATCTCCTCAGATAGTACAGTATAATCTTTATACCTTGTCCATCACAGTATAATCTTTATACCTTGTCCATCACAATCATGGGTTTCAGTTTGTATAATTATAACATTTACAATCCACCACATTCTATAACTGTTATCAAAATACATATTGCAATACACTCCCTGAACACCTGAATTAGCCCTGGTCACTGGCCAGCCCGAACTATATCCCCATAATTTTACCCACAAAGTGTGTAATTAACTCAGCGTTACCAATGCTACAGGAAAAATTTTGTCAAATGGGTTACCTGAGGTACCATTGACAACGCTGCTGGAAATACCGGCCGACAGAGGCTGACATCCCCAATTGTTATTTGTTTGCCGTGCTGTGTGGGTGTGTCCCACATCAGGCGAACTTTTGGTCATGTAGCCCAACCCCTATTTAAAGAATTTGGACATCAGATTATGGTTTTAGACTGTTTTCATTGCCTTTTCTCCTGGATTTATACTTTATTGACTGGGCTTGGAACTTCTCTCCCGGTTTTAACTTTGGATAGGTACTTTGGACTCAATTGGTTAAGTCAAACAAGAAGACATCGCTGTCTGCTAACGCCGCTACTTCCACTTCGTCTACATCTTCAACGACCGAGCCTTCTACTGCTGGAGATGCTGCTGCTCATTGGCCCTGCACGTCTTGCAAGCATAGGATGAGTACCCTCAAACACGATCAACATTCTGTTTGTATTTTATGTAGGAAGGTTAAGTGTAGTATCAGTCAGAGATGTGACGAGTATAGGTCTTGGCCAGTAGATCAAATGGAGGATTATTTGAAACAGAAAATCCATTGCCTCGAAGAGTAAGTGTAGGTCAGGATTAGCTGTAGGGTTACAATCTGGTAGATAAGGAAGCGTTAGATTCAGAGTTATTCAAGAAGTTAGAGGACAGTTTGTCATCCAGTATGTCTAGCCTATTTCTAGCCTGATGAGTAAGTTAACAGAGAATATAGAGTGATAGTAGTAGCATAGTTGATTCTAATTGTTCATTTTCAGCCCCCCTGCCTGTTCCAGAACCAGCCCTAAACGGGTGCCGGGGATCATGGAGAACCGCAAGCCTCAAAGGTAGGTTCTGCCGGCCCCCCAGGTGAGGAGCTGGCGGTGTTAGCAGCAGATTCCCCCCTTCCCACTCAAGGTGTAAGTTCTGAGGTTGACGTAGAGTTAGGTAAGATACAGACGAGTAGGGAAAACAGGTTAGGAAGAGTTCAGGAAGAGAAGTGGAAGGTGCAGTCTTCTTCGGTTATGGGTTTGGTTGGAGTTTCTAGTGTGACGACTTCGTCTTGGATCCATATTCGGTTTTATTTCCTGCTTCGAGTTCTTTACAACAGAAGGTTTCTAAGTCCGTGGTTTGTCGTTCGGATGTGTTTTCAGGTTTGTCGGTTTCTGTAGTGTTGGAGAATGCTCCTTCGTCCTTGAAGGTTCCTTGTCCTTCAGTGGATGAGTTTGGTTCATCTTAAGGTGGTGGTATTTCTGGTGATAAGGTTTTCAGTTTGGCTCAGTATAATGCAGAATCATTGGGTTTGTCACAGGGTTATAAATTACTAGTTAGGCAGTGCTTTCAATTTTGGGTTTTCCAATGTTCACGATCATGTCTTGAAGAATTTTCCTGAGTTTGCTAGTGATGTCTGTCGAGATTATCAAGGGGGAACAGAGTCGGTCTAGTTTTTCTTTCCAAAAAAAAAAAAAACTATGGCCTTTTCTGCTGCTTCTGAGTTTTCCTTTTTTCCCCAATTTCTTCTAAGCCTTCTTCCAATGTCTTTACACAATCTTCTTTATCAGGTCTCTCTTCGGAGTCTTTTCTCACTCATCCTGTTTTCTTTGCCATTAAGTCAGCAGAGCAAAGAATTTTCATTGGTGCAATCCTCTCTTCGGGGTTGAGATAAGGTTTACAGCCAGCAGATTTACATTAAATGTGAATTTGAACTGGATATGATGGTCTTTGAATCGTGGGAGTGAGGCGATGGCAGACGCATGAGCCGAGCTGCTAGATGTTGTCACACGTATTTTAACAAACACGAATTTCCAACTACGCTTCATTAACACAGGAATTGTACACTTCCTCTGCTGTAACTGTTTTCGAACAACACACTTGGCTAACTGTTCACGACTAACACATGCAATAAAACCCTGGCAAAGCACTTCCTAATTCCTAAATATCAGTCTTCTGGCATCACAACAAAGCTGCCATTCTTCTCACGTTGCGAAATTTTGCGAGCAGTTACTCTACGTTGCTAAATTAAGAACTTTTTTTGCGCCCTCACCTTCTTTAGTGGGGCTGTCTTCTTTAGCACCTTACAGTTGCATGGGTCCTGTAGTTTCCTAGGCTTCTGGTCTAGATGCTTCACAGGCGGTTGAGGAGTCTTCCACAACTCCGTATTTTCTTCCTTTACTGGGTTTAAAATGTAGTGTGTCCATCGCGGTTCTTTCGGATGCTATGGCATTTGGCATTTCGTCTACGTCATCGTTGAGCATATCAGTACCGATGGTGTCCTCAGCCTCTCCTTTTCTCTAGAGTAGTTGGTAATTTTCCTTCTTCAGTCCCCATTGGTTCTGGAGCTCGTAGCTTGTCCTGAGAGACTCCTTTGAGTACTGGACCAGTTGGTATGTTCTCCACCTGTCCAACGTCAGCGGTAGGTGCTCCGGTTGTTATTCCGGGTGTGGCTGCTTTCTTTTCTCTCCTTCTACTTTTTTCTCAACTTTTCCTGCAGCTTTTTCCGTTCTTCCTTCTAAGGTGTTCAATGTGGGTTCGGCTTTGGTTCCGGGTCATCAGGGAGTTCTTCCTCCCTCTCCCTTAGTCAGTGTGACTTCAGCTCCAGATACCAGTCCTGGTGCAGCGTTGGTTCATCTGGCGTTAGGTGGATCGGGTGTTGCGACCTCTCCGCTCACAGGGGTGGGCGTTTGTCGCCCAGGTGTGGTCGGCCCAGGTTTTACGTCATCGTCGCTTGGTGGTGCGGAGTTTGCGCAGTCGAGTGCGTCTGACTCAAGAGTTTTGTCATCGGCTTTAGTTGGTACAGAGTTTGCGCAACCGGGTTACGGTTGGCTCAGGTATGATGGGGTCAAGTACATCGGGTGTTGGTCTCGCACATCCTGGTGTAGCGAGTTCCGGGTTATTGGGTGCAGCTCTTGCTGGTGGTCAGTCTGTCTCTTTTCCTGTCCGACCAAACTGGGACAGGAAAAGAGAATACTCTTTTGAAGAAGAGGAGCCGGTACCAGATATAGGTTTTTCCTCCAGCGAATGAAAGCGAGTATAAGCATAAGGTGGACTTTATCCATTCTCTCTATTAGCAGTCCAGGCTCCTTAGGAACCTACACAGCCAAACCAAGCAATGTTTGAATCGTTGTATGCAACTAAACCAGTAGTCTCCCAAACATCAATTAAACCGGTCTGGTTTGGCCGAGTCGAGCGGGTGTTGAAGGAGGCAGACTCTAGGTTATTATAGAGGGATGAATAAATTTGTTTTTATTTAGCATTTCCCAACGTTTTGTGAGAGAGAGAGAGAGAGAGAGTGTAATTGTCGTAAGTGAGTGCTCCGGTTGTTGGAAGAGGGATGAGGTCGTTAGTTTGTTTACGGCGCTGTCTGTCTGTGGAATATATGTGAGGATTTTTCGGTTTGAAGGCAGTTTTTGAGTCAGAGCTAGTGCCGGTCAGTCGTTTTTTTTGGTCTAAAACAGTTTGTTTGTGTGCTGATGCAGAGTTGTTGTTTTTCCTTGTTAGTGTGCTGTTCTTGTTGCTGTATGTTCATGAGTCGTGTGTTTTTCTGTTTTGGTTTGGTTTGTGTGGTTTTGTGTGCTGTGTTGGCGACCGTGGACGCCTTACTCCATCTTCCAGTAACCGAGGACCAGGGTGAGTGTTGTGTATTGTTTTTTTGTGGTTTTGAATTCCGCCACATTATAGCTTCGAGGAGATAATTGGTTATTGGCATCGTGAGTCAGTGGATTGCTGGTGGATTTTGACTTCAGACCAGAAGGAATGGTTCTTAAAGGTCTTTCTTGTGCCTGATTGGCATGCTTGTGCATTATATTTATTAATACAGTTTTACGCATGGGGTTAACTCAGACTGACTACTATACTGTATCATTTGGTTGGGCTTTAGATCAAGTTC
>JANJGK010000017.1:9564424-9592100 GCA_039081455.1 Macrobrachium rosenbergii | reverse complement strand
GAGCCCCCCTCCCATGGTATCCACACAGTCACCTACCAACATGTACATTTTCATGTTTTCCATATCCATCCGCTATGCCGTTGATTTTGCTGATAACAATGTTATTCCTCTCTTCTCCATTCCACTTTTCTATTTTGAACCTTTCCAAGATCTCTTCCCTGGTCTGTTTCTACTGTTAACACTAGGTCATGTTGACTTGGTGTCTTTCTTTATGCCTTTGTGCTTTCTACCGTGACTCCAATTACAAATACAGGGTTCAGTGCTGATTCTTGTGAATTTTAACTCAAATTCTTCTCATATAATGCACATGTTATTGTCTTCGTCCAAGATCTCATGTTACTCTGTAGTGCCCATATCTGTCCAACAACTCCTAGTACCCTCTGCTTGTCTCAATACTTGTACTCTGTCAGATACCATCTTAAAAACTTGTCCTAAACTTCTTTGCACGATACTTTCATGTAGATGTTATTATCTATTCTTGATTTACTAGTTGTGGAGCCAAACTTGACAATTATTGTTTCGAAATCAGGCTCCCTTTTTCTTTCAACTTTTCTTCTAGCACTAGTGACCATTTCATCAGGTTATTGAAAACTTTTGAAAATGGAAATGAAAATTCACTCTACAACGGTGCAGAGGAATAAAATACTGTCTCTCACAAATGACCTCGTACAGGGATAAGAATGGATCTTTGCATAAATATCAAACTTAACACTTCCTTAGGCAATATGATTAATTCACTCTTTAAGCAGCTGTTTTTGAGCTATGAAAGGAGGAGAACGGATACGCAAGGTTGAAAGGTTTTCATGTTTATTCATCCTCTCCTAGCATGTTTGGAAAGACAAAATGAGTGTGCAAGGTCTTGCTTCTTCGTAATGACCCCTTCTTCATGGTAAAGTTGAGAATAGAAAAAAATATGTTGTATACGTCTAGTGCATTTAAAATTTTTGTTGATTTTTTTGAAGTTATATCAGTTTTGTAATAAATTTTGTGTTTGTGTTTGTTAATATTCTCTCTCTCTCTCTCTCTCTCTCTCTCTCTCTCTCTCTCTCTCTCTCTCTCTCTCTCTCTCTCTCTCTCTCTCTCTCTCTCATTCGTGTTAATGCAGAGAACAAATCATTGGTTACAAGTGCTATTTTTGCCTGTCTTTAACAAGTTCGAGCAAGCCCTGATTTTATAATTTTACCCTCCATAGTGGTTGTTTTGTAACCTCCAGGTGGTTACTGTTATGGCTTAAGTGTAGTTGCTTGTAAGCTGGGCCTCCTTGAATTGCATTCATTGGTTTCTGATGTCCAATAGACATTTTAGCCTGTGCAATCGCTGTATTTGTAAATACGTAATATGTGTATCTTATGTCCAGTTGTGTTCATAAGGGTAGACATTCATGTATGCCGTATTACTTCTTTTTCTCCGAGTAGCAATATTCTGTACAGTTCTTGGTTTCCTGTTTTACGAACATTATTTTGGAATTTATTTGCAACCACAGTAGTTGACCATAAATCTGAATGAGTTGACAATCGTTTGGACACCTGTATTTTGGTAACTGCCTTTATGAGCCTCTTGCAGTCCTTTGGGAGGAGAGGAGCAGCCTAGCTGCCCTAGCGTAGAGCATCTGCAATATGTCAGGGCTTTCTACCTGAGTATCCTGTCATCGTTTCTGTCGTTCATCAACTAACCAGCCACAAAATAGCCATTGATGGCTATGTACTTTGTACTGCTGCCCAGAGAGTGTGGGCCGTGGGCCTTTACATATTGGGCAATTTGGAAATGTTAATGGACCACCTGCAGTTATCCTTGCCATAAGTCGAGTCCTTAGGCAAGTCATTGCTTCAGGCATCCTTTCAGAGAGTTTAAGAATGATTGGAGCATAATATAAACAATGGCTGTCATATTTTCTGTTGAGAAGTCTATCAGGCCTTGTCTGTGAATTTCAGACAAATATAGTCACTCCAAGCACATATTTTGTCCAGTCCATAGCAGTGTAGCTTCAAGATAATTATCCATTAACGTCATTACCAAACTACAGTACATCTCGTATATTTTTAATTTGTTAAGATTTTATTCTGAGAACGTGGTTGTGTTCTAGATTAAAATTCAGTGTTGCTTGAAACTTTACTTGTTTAGGAGATCGTGGTGGAACTATGTCATACTCTGCGTGGTCATTTTACTTACTATTGCTTTCATGAAGTCTGGTTTGTTGACACGGTGGTTGCAATAGCATTCTAACCATCATCAGTTTAGATACATGCTTCTTAAAGTGACCTGGTCCCTTCCACGATCCAGCTGACTTAACTGAAATTTTTTTTATTTTTTTTAGTGCAGCTATAAAACCATTGTTTTTTTTTAAATTAACTTTGAAGAGGAGTACAGTAGTAACTGGTATTAAACAGCACCAAAAATATCAATATTCAAGAGGCATTTTTCGTTCTTTCCTTTAATCCTGCTGAATGGGTCCCGCAAGTAGCAAGAACGGGTTTTTACTTGTCTTGACGAAAATTGAAAATCAGGAGTTGGTTCGATTTGTTGCTAAGGCAGGCAAAAAAGGCATTGTAAAGTTGAGAAGCGTGAGCAGCTTTTAAACATGGTGAACTGGCAAAATTTCTCTCTCTCTCTCTCTCTCTCTCTCTCTCTCTCTCTCTCTCTCTCTCTCTCTCTCTCTCTCTCTCTCTCTCTCTCTCTCTCTCATTTAGCTCTTCTTTCTCGTAATTGTTCATATGGTAAAACCGTCTGATATTTTTTTCTTTGGAAACAAAGCAGTAAAAGCTAGTCGAGATGAAATAACACAAGGTTAAAAAAAATTATCTCGAAAGTTCAGATTCTGTGAGAGTATGGCTGATGTAGAAACGAAAACTAGAGAATAAAAGCTTATAAGAAGCCAATTTTGAGTAATGTGGGTATAAGAATAGCCTACCAGATCGAGAGGTGTGAAAAGGTACACCAACTAAAATGATTGGTACGTTGTAAGGACCTTTAAAAATGCACCAAAAGTTAACGAATGTAGACGGAAAATTGGTCCATAGGAACAAGATACGAAAAGATTAAGCTTTAAAGAATCGATGAATTAAGCTTTAAAGAATCGATGAATTGAGAATATGTAATTGGATCGTGATGTTATGCGTAACATCATAGGCATGAGTTATTGTTTTATTGGTGTCATATGTTTGACGTAGATATTGTTTTTAATGCCACGAAAGCAGTCAAGAGGAAATATAGGGGAAATTGCAGAACATTGTAGAGTCACAGTAATGATGCTCTTTATGGGAACATGAGGTCTAGAGCTGCGTCCACACGATCGGGCTTTGTTCGACAGACTTGTCCGATGTGACGTCAGAAGCGGAGAAACGGCGAGCAAAGTCAGAACTGTGCCCGCTTCTGACGTCACACCGGACAAAGTTCGATCTGTGGACGCAGCCTAGGACACGTATAAATGGTACTTTAGATAAACTTGATAAAGACGTACTGTGTAAACAATGTAGACTGTAGTGAGGAAATACAAACTCGTAAGTAACCGGATGCATTTTTATTTAAATCCTTAAGATAATTTTAATCTTTGGCGTGGTTCCTTGTAACATTTGATTTTTTTTTTTTTTCACTCTGAGTCAGCATATTAGTGACCCGAAGAGGGAGAGGTCCTCAGCAGGAGGTAAACCAATCGGTTACCAACTTTGAAACCGACCCAAAGGGCTGTTTCTAAGCTGCCAGCTGATTGGCGAGATGGGAAAAGCCTTACTTTCCTTTGTGATTTCCCAGACGTATTCCCGTTTTCTCTGTCATTGTTGGGGAATGGTAGACCCTTTCAAATGTCAAAGAAGGCTTCAATGTGTTGTAAGTACATGGGAGCTGGTTGTAATGTAACCCGTGGCCTGACCTTGGTTTATGTTCACTCTTACGGCAGTGATTTCGTGCTTGGCCGACGCGTCATTTCTCATGAAAAATAGAGTTAAAACACCGTAGAGTTGGACACTTAATTTCGTTCGCGAAGTATAAGCTACAGGCCAAAACTACTTCCGTTTTCGTTTCGTTTTCAAATCCATGACAATTTGTTCAAGAAAACGGATCTTGTATTCAGTTATCATAGAAAACGGAGAAGCGATTAAGCCAAAGTCCCTGGTTACGATCAATATATTTTCGTGGGCATTAGTCAGTTGGCAATGACTTTGCACTTGCCAGAATTTTCGACTTAGAGCAGTGAAAGGGAATTAACTCAAATATTACTCGATATGGGTATTTCAACCCTATTTTCAGTTATGTCAATTGGGAAAACTGACTTTTTTCCACTGGGAGTTGACTGACTAAATTCTGCTGCAAAATCACATTTTTGCTGCCCTGTCCTATTTCAATCATATAATTGCTTGATTTGAATTTTGCATTATTTTGATCATATGATTTTGAGACTTAGCCCATTAACTTCTTGCACCAAAATTTTTGGTTGTTCGAAACTTAGTTTCTGTAAATTGACATTCAAATAATTTACTCTAAACTTTTAAGTTAAATGGTCAATTTGACGCCGTTTTCAGTTTGTATGATATTTCCGTTCACGAAAGTTATGTGCAAAGTACGGAATATTCATTAATGATCTCAGATATCCATCTGAACAAGAGAAGTAGTGGAATTTCACAAGTAAACCAAACAAAAGCTAGTGAAGTTTATTTCAAATTACAAGTCATCCTTTAGTCTTTGTTACAACAAAAGCAATTAATTACACCAAGACACATGCAGTCCCTCCAAAAGCAGACAAGTGACCCAAATGCCTTAAATAACTCGTCTTTGGCCCCGAGACACCATTCAATGTAAGTGATTGAGTCGGGTAAATGGTCGGAGCCGTGCAAAGCTAGTGTCCTCCTGCCCCGTTCTTCCTCCCCCAGCAGGACAGCAGGTCGGACTAACGTCAACCTTCACCCTACACGTGGACCACCAGGCCAGTTTAGAGTCTGTGAGATATTTCTTACAAAACTCCATCCCATTGCTAGATAATTAGATACGAAGTTCAGCAACTGACTGAACATTCCTTTGGTCGTTTTTGAGTTAAGGTGTTTTCTCACATCTTACAGATTCCGGCTTTTACAAAACTATGAAAAGCAGTTTTGTACTGATCACGAGAACAGGACTGAAGACTAAAAAAGTTGTTTCATATTTATAACCAAATAAAAGACATGACAAATTCAGTGGAACTAAAACTGCCTACAAATGAAAGCTACTGTTTAATATTGAACATGATTATTACATTGAAATTACCCTTTCACTTACTCATTAGAACAGGGCCATGAAACTCCGAAAACTGGCCCTCTGTGTTGATCAGTACAAGGATACAGAGTAGTGAACATTGCCCCTCAAATGGAACATTACGACACGGCTAATATTGCTACGACCAAGATCAATGAATGAATACTGTTTAGGGAGAACTTCATGAGAAGTTTCCCTCACATTATACCTCAAGATTTGCCTTTAAAATGCTAATACCAAACTGTTGACAAAGTTTCAGTAAAATTTTTTTAACAGCTTCAGGACATGCTACATCTTGGCTTTTTATATGATTCTAGACGATGAAGTCACCCTTTATATCCAGAATTTCCACGAGAATTTTCAACGTCTGTTCTTGTGAGTAATGTAAGGCAAAATGCACTCTGAAACTGACATACGACTGGGCCAAACATGAGCAAAACAACACTTTCGGGGTAAAAATCTCTCCCTAATTTGACACTTTGCAGGCAAAGATCTCAATCGAACTGACTGCTATACAAAAATCACACTATAGATAAAAAAAAAGTTTATAGGAAGAGAACTAACGAACTTGCAGTGCCAAGTAAAAAAACAAAACAAAACCACAAACTAACTTTTTAGGCAAGTCTCCACTTTCTACTCAAAACCAGCCCTGGTTTTCAGACTGGAAAAGTTTCTATGATAAACTTCGCAGGCAAATGAACTCCACTTTCTAAGCAAAAGAAAACTTTCTCCCAAACTAACAAACTTTTAAGGCGGATAGCCGAAAAATTTCATGGCAAATAAAAAAAATATATTGCTAAATGACTTCCTGAGGAAGGAAAAAAGTAAATTAATGCTTTCTGGGTAGATAATTTTCAAATCTAAGGATTTTCTAGTAAAAAAAAAAAACACATCCAGTATTTTCCAGTCAAAACAAAAACCTCCATTGAAACAACAGACTCTCTTAGTAGTGGCTAGCTCACCCAACTAATACTCTTTATAAGCAAAATAACTTTCAAGAACTAACATGATGGTAACAAATTACATCCAATTAACAGATTTCCTTGTGTAAACTCCCTCAAAAAATCTTTCAGTAAAACTAACTTATTCTTATGTAAAAGTCTCCTTCAAAGATGTACACATACATTTTAGGCAAAAACCTCTCCCAAACTAACCCCCTTTGCATATAAAATGTTCATACGAAACAATGTACATTTTGGGCAAAACTTCCTAAGCATAAAATTCACAATATGTAAGACATTTTAAGCGAATAACTCATGAATTCTAAAA
Source organism: Macrobrachium rosenbergii (assembly GCA_039081455.1). Lineage (NCBI taxonomy): Eukaryota > Metazoa > Arthropoda > Malacostraca > Decapoda > Palaemonidae > Macrobrachium > Macrobrachium rosenbergii. The sequence continues at coordinate 9,585,611 of JANJGK010000017.1, read as the reverse complement.
ACAACTCCCAGACTAACAGATATTCTAATAAAAAAAACTATCCCAAACCAGAATGTTCCTTGGCAGCGAAAATCTCAGATAAAACACTTCCTAAGAAAAGAAACTCCCGAACAGACTTTCTTGACAAATTAGTCACCGGTTACTAAATTTTCTAGCCAAAGATTTTCTACATTAAAAAAATGCAAACCAGACAGAATTCCAAGGATAAAAAAATAATAGTAGATAACTCCCTACAAAAAAAAAAAATAAGACTTAGCAAAAAAACTAAAACGAGTTTTTAGGCAAATGCTCAGAAAAAAAAGACATATTAAAAGCCTAAGTATTAATATTAACAGACATTGTGAAGGCAAAGCAATTGAAGTTAACAGACTGATTGAAGGCAAAACCACAAAAGTTAATAAACTTCCTGAAAGTAAAGCCATAAAAGTTAAGAGACTTCTTGAAGGTAAAATAATTGAAACTGACAGATTTCCTGAAGGCAAAACCTAAAAGTTAACAAAATTTCGTAAGGCAAAACCATAAAATTTAACAAAATTCCTAAAGACAAAGGCAAAACCATAAAAAATTAATAGACTGATTAAAGGCAAAACCATAAGAGTTAAAAAAATCCCTAAAGGCAAAACCATAAAAGTTAACAAACTTCAGGAGGGCAAAACTATAAAAGTTAACAAAATTCCTAAAGGCAAAATCATAAAAGTTAAACTCCAGGAAGGCAAAAACCATAAAAGTTAAACCTCAGGAGGTCAAAAACCATAAAAGTTAAACTTCAGGAAGGCAAAAACCATAAAAGTTAACAAAATACCCAAAGGCAAAACCATAAAAGTTAAACTTCAGGAAGGTAAAAACCATAAAAGTTAACAAAATACCTTAAGGCAAAACCATAAAAGTTAACAAACTTCAGGAAGGCAGAACTATAAAAGTTAACAAAATTCCCAAAGGCAAAACCATAAAAGTTAAACTTCAGGAAAGCAAAAACCATAAAAGTTAGCAAAATTCCTAAAGTCAAAACCATAAAAGTTAACAAACTTCAGGAGGGCAAAACTATAAAAGTTAACAAAATTCCCTAAGGCAAAACTCTAAAAGTTAAACTTCAGGAAGGCAAAATCCATAAAAGTTAACAAAATTCCCAAAGGCAAAATCATAAAAGTTAACAAACCTCCAAAATGCAAAACCATAAAAGTTAACAAATTTCCTGAAGGCAAAACCATAAAAGTTAACAGACTGATTAAAGGCAAAACCATAAAAGTTAACAGACTGATTAAAGGCAAAACCATAAAAGTTAACAAACTTCCTGAAGGCAAAACCATAAAAGTTAACAGACTGATTAAAGGCAAAACCATAAAAGTTAGCAAAATTCCTAAAAGCAAAACCATAAAAGTTAACAGACTTCCTGAAGGAAAAACCATAAAATTTAACAAAATTCCTAAAGGCAAAGCCATAAAAGTTTACAAAATTTTTAAGGCAAAACCGTAAAAGTTAACAAACTTCCTGATGGTAAAACCATAAAAGTTAACAGACTGATTAAAGGCAAAACCATAAAGCTAAGAACATTCCTAAAGGCAAAACCATAAAAATTAAGAGACTTCTTGAAGGCAAAACCATAAAAGTTAACAAAATTCATAAAGGCAAAACCATGAAAGCTAACAAACTTCCTGAAGGCAAAGCCATAAAAGTTAACAGACTGATTAAAGGCAAAACCATAAAAGTTACAAAATTCCTAAAAGAAAAGCCATAAAAGTTAACAGACTTCTTTAAGGCAAAACCATAAAAGCTAACAGACCTCCTGAGGGCAAAACCATAAAAGTTAACAGACTTCTTGAAGGCAAAACCATAAAAGTTAACAATCTTCATGAAGGCAAAGCCATAAAAGTTAACAATCTTCATGAATGCAAAACCATAAAAGTTAACAGACTTCTTGAAGGCAAAACCATAAAAGTTAACAGACTTCTTGAAGGCAAAACCATAAAAGTTAACAATCTTCATGAAGGCAAAGCCATAAAAGTTAACAATCTTCATGAATGCAAAACCATAAAAGTTAACAGACTTCTTGAAGGCAAAACCATAAAAGTTAACAAACCACCTGAAGGCAAAACAATAAAAGTTAACAAAATTCCTAAAGGCAAAACCATAAAAGTTAACAAATTTCCTGAAGGCAAGGCCATGTAAGTTAACAAAAATCCTCAAGGGAAAACCATAAAAATTAACAAACTTCCTGAAGGCAAAACCATAAAAGTTAACAAAACTTCCAAAGGTAAAACCATAAAAGGTAATAAAATTCCTAAAAGCAAAACCATACAGGTTAACAAAATTCCCAGAGGCAAAACCATAAAAATTAAACACCAGGAAGGCAAAACCATAAAGTAAACATCTTTCTGAGGGCAAAACCATTAAAATCGACTGATTTCCTGAGGCAAAACCATAAAAATTAACAGAACTTCCATAGGCAAAACCATAATAGGTAATAAAATTCCTAAAAGCAAAACCTTAAAGGTTAACAAAATTCCTAAAGACAAAACCATAAAAATTAAACTTCAGGAAGGCAAAACCATAAAGTTAACATCTTTCTGAAGGAAAAACCATTAAAATCGACAGGTTTCCTGAGGCAAAACCATAAAAGTTAAACTTTCTGAAGGCAAAACCAAAAAAGTTAACAGACTTCCTGAAGGCAAAACCATAAAAGTTAACCAACTTCCTGAAGGCAAATCCATAAAAGTTAACTTCCTGAAGGCATAACCATATTAAGTTAACAGTCTTCCTGAAGGCAAAGCAACCGCAAGCTAACCAATTGTATGAAAATAAAAGCAACACCCAGACATTATCAATAGAAATATGTCACAAACTACCAGAATCACAACCTAGTCAACATTCTAAACCGAAAAGTATTACAAAGCAAGAGACCTCTGAATGCAAAAAAGGGTAAGTAGACTTTTTGAAAGCAAAGTCATGAAGAATCAGATTTTCTCTAAGTTTTATAGATTAACTGACTTTCTAACCGTAAAAGTGTTACACAATAAACTTCCTAAAAGCAAAAATGTTACCAAAAACTCCCCGATTCAAAATATCAAAAGAAACTACCCGAAACTTTAGAACCTGAAATGTTTAAGTGTCAGAGACTAATAAACTTTCTAAAACCAAAGCTATCATAAACTGAAAGACTTTCTGAACAAAAGTATAGCAGGAGCAAAGACATCCTGAATCACAGTGATCTTAAACCAATAATTACCTGAATCCTGGACTTATTTCAAGTACAAGCAAAGTTATCCTGTGCTTTAAACTTTATATCATGTAGTCAGACGATACTAATGATGAAGAATCCTGGTTCTATCATCGTGCTATCATAAACAAGACCTGGAGTCTAACTCCACTGTTACTAAAATACCGAACAAAATAACTAAATGTCCTTCATGACTATCTCGAACTGACTATGTCAGTATTTCATACTTCATTGTCATAAGCCAATTTTTTTTAGCCCGAAACCAGACCACCACGAACGCTTGCGATTCCCATATACCGACCGAATAAAAACTCTCTTAACAGGATATACCTTTAACAATCATTATTATCAAGCTTTCGTGAATACCAAATTTACTATTTTAAACTATGAAAAAATTAAGCACAACTCTTAATATTAACCCAGCTTAATCAGAGCATTTACTCGATAAACGTCAGATAAACTTCGCCATCTTAGAGTAACACTTTGAATCCCAAGCATCACAAGCAAGTACTTGATTAAAAATACAAACCACATGATAAAAAATACGTACTTAATCTTCAACTGCGTATGGTCAGTATGCTTCCCAAACCCATTGGCATTATAAAGATAAATTGTGCGTCAGTGTAAAACTCAAGAAAATTTCTAACCTACATCATGACTAGTGTCTTCAAGATCAGGTATATTAACTGTAAAACTACTTGACATTCCAGTGATTTTTTAGGTTACCATGGGTCAGTGACCCCTTTGGAGCAACGAAAAGGCCGCACCAGTTATACAGTAAAAGATCCACTAAGCACTAAAATCAAGTCTCAAATCATTTAGTATTCTCCCAGTAACAAAATGCTCAAAACAGTACAGTAACACCATTGCTTGGACACCTCACATCAGGGACATGCATCTTTAATTCTAAGAGCCAACACAAATCTCAGTAAACCTGTACAACACTTTCATGGTCTTCAAAACTTTAGAGGAAATCCGCGAGCACCTGAAGCCGCTTAACCATTATATACTGACGTCAACATTTCAAAAACTGGTATGAAAGAATTCTGCATATCTGTAGGGAAATGCTTTCTCCATAGTATTTGATTCAACTGAATCTTACCAAAATTAAGCATTACGTTAGAAAGGCAACCTAATAATGGCAAGGAAAACCCTTGTTCTAAAATTCATCTTTTCAACTTTTTCAAGTCTAGACATTACCTCACACAGCCTGAAAATCCCAGCATGCCTTTTGGTAAGGTTTTGGGTGAAACCATAATAAATGAAATATACCAAAAATATACCAAATATACCAACATACCAAAAGCCACCATTATTACACATAACCTTGTTAAAAGCCTTGTTAAATAGTTTTGTTTCTGCCAACTATGGCCCAAAGACTTCCATCACAAGATCAAAATCCTCCAGGATGACCACACGGCAAATTTTGTTTACTTAATTACTAACGATGTGATGAACTTGTAAGGTTTCTCTCACAGACTTATAAATCGGGCCAGTATGGTATTTATCCCTTCTTTATTTCAGATACACGAACAAAATGTCAGCCAAGACGAGAAGGTGTTTAAGCCCCAAGCTGGTACCCCCTTTTGGAACAACAGTATGTGTCCAAAATATAATTAAAAGTGTTGTCATATACTTGACCAAAAGGACAACTTTTAACTTTCAAAAGACTCGATAGACTTGCTTTATATCTTTTATGACATCTGGAAGGAGATAAATGATATCCAATATTTGAAAATAAATCGTGTAAAAAATTTTCCATGTAAAATTCTTTAAAAAAAAAAGGCAAGCATGTGATACTCTAAATAAAATTCAGTATCAGCAAAAATGTCAAATTTTGCTCAAGAAAATAAGTTCTTTAATCTTTGTAAATGATGTGAAAGTTAGAATTTTCTATACTGCACTACTTAATTTATCCGAAATTGGCCGGTCATAGTATTTTAAACAACGGAATCGAATAATTAACTTATAAGATGTGACATTCCTGAATAAAATTTCCCCATACTCTTCTCATAAAATAATAAAAATAATTGAAGTTATGAATATAGAGACCTTTTGTACTGAACTATATTAAGCAATCTGAGTCAATAATCCGTAAGAAACAAGTAATTTTTTTTATATAAATATCTCTGAAGACAAGTCAGATAACTGTATCCACAAATGTATATTAGAAAATTTATACCCAGCTCTAAGGAGAGAATTCTGACAGCTACGAAACCAAGAACACAAAGGTTAACACACTCGAAAATATAGTCATCGTAATCACGGGTCTTTTGCGTCATGTTTCTCGTTTTCCATGAGATTCAATATAAGACTCAAGATCTGCAACAAGATGTGGGAGAAAATCCTGCATGAAAGCAAAATTCAGAATGTCAATATGTATCAAAATCAGATTTAACAAGTTATTCATAGAAAATTGGACTAGGGATATTTTGGCCATCGTACATGGATTGATATAAAATTCTGGCAGTAACAAACTACATCTGATCATAAAGCACAAAAATATGCCAAGCAAGTTTTTTCCTTATGTACAAATGCAATCATCACGTAAGCTAGGGATTGTCTCAAGAGTAACTTTACCACACCCACTTTGGACTTCCTGTACATAAAAATTCTCTTTTGACATTTGAAATGGTCTAACATTCTTCAGTATAAACAAAAAAACTGGAAAACAAGTGAGAAAGCACAAGGAAAGTATAAAAGGCTTTTCCCATCTCAGCAATCAGCTGTCAGCTCAGAAAACAGCCCTTTGGGTCAGTTTCAAAGTTGGTAAATGACTGGTTACCTCCTGCTGAGGACTTCTTCCTCCTTGGGGCACTGCCACGCTGACTCCATGGAGTCCTTTATTTTAAGTCTTTCCAGTTCCCTAATTACAATCTTCCGGTTCTCTCTTTACACAATATATACATATAATCATATATGAGGGCTTCTGTACTTCAAATTACGTCCCTTAATAATGAGCGAAAATTCAGGTTTACAGACTAATGTTTGTTTTTTAGACACTCTCTAGCTCCCACTTTTTACAGTATATTAAAAATGTCTCCTCTCTTTAATATTAAGATAAGATGAAACTCCCAACTTCATAACATTACAAAACATGAACTACCCAAAATTTACTGCAAAAAATATTCTAGAATTCACGTGAGAACTCAAGTAATGAACGCAAATATATTCACACCAAAGATTTACCTCAAGTTTCATTTCCTAACAATCTAAGATCCAAATGTCTTTTACCATGGGACAACTGAACACCTATGAAGGTATTATAAGTGAATACGTTTAGAGTTGAGAATTTAACTGTGAACATGTTAAGAGTGAGGTTTTTAATCCCTGTGTTGAGTATCCAAGATTCATCCAATAGAGAATGATGCTTTAAAACTTGTAAGGCACCTTCAGCAAAGTATGTAGTTCACAATGATGCTTCAGCAAACCATGTAAAGACTTTTACTAAGCACAAAATATACAAACTGCTTCAGTAAAACCAGAGAGAGAGAGAGAGAGAGAGAGAGAGAGAGAGAGAGAGAGAGAGAGAGAGACTCTTTAAAATGTGCAGCACTTCATAAACAAAGCATGTGAACTTCATTACAGTATGAAATCTCCGGGTTTTCTCTTGCAAAGTGATCAAGTGATTGACGCAGGTGTCTGCAGTTCTGAGTTTCCAAGTTGTTCCATAAATAAGCAGTGTTTCTATGTAACAAGTTTAACAGGAGACTGAAGAGATACCCTTGAATATGTAGTGTGTGTGAATTAAAGTTATAAAGAGGGAAGTCTATTCAGTATGCAAGTGACAAGATCAGTTACTAAATTATTTATATCAGTTCAGAAAAAATATCCCATGGCTATATCCACTTTCTACATCTAATGGCCAATGGGGAAAATTTTGTATAGCTATGAGCCCCCAAAGTTTATCAAACCTAGATTAAAAGCTTTAAATGATATACCCTACTTAAGGAGACACTGGATATTGTTGTCATTTCCTTGATATTTTGGTGCCATTACAGTTTTTTAGTTAGTTTTTCGGCTTGCTTTGCTTTTTTATGGATAAGTGATAGCTAAGACCTGATGCGAATTGAGCAAAAGCTGAAGTACAGAAGTCCTTAAACAATAAAATCAATACACGCTTTGGTATTACAATAATTTTCCAATTATTACAGTTTTAAAATCAAATTACTAACAATGATGGTTAATTGAATTTTAACCTGATCAAATTACTTAAACTCAATGGTAAGTGCATGAAACACTACAAAAATTAATAATAACTTAACCTAAAAAATCTCCATATGTCAAGACACTGCTGAACTTGAAATTCAGAAATTTACAAAACCTGTAATTGAGAGATAATAAACACGAATTTCTCAAGGACTTGACGTTAACAAAGCAGCAAGCATCTATGACACACACCTTGTCAAAATGTAGCTACAGACAATCTCCGAATTGATTTAGTTTCAAGGAGGAGAGAGACAGAATTCTTCTACTAAGATTTCATTTCAGGTAACTATTCTCTACGTAACAAAAATCCCTCACCATCAGATGTCCTCCCTTTACTTTACATCCTTTTAGTTTCTTCAATTTTGCTCTTTAACTTCCGTAACCTAACCTTACTCCAGTTTATACCTTTCACGGGAAAGCTGTCCCTTTGTGAAATCCTTATAAGGAAAGGGATACATGCGACTTACTAGTACACTGTACTTAATTAAATAGCAACTCTCCTAATTGCAAACGTTAAAAGCTTGGGGCTGTGATATATCCCCTGTATTGAAGAATGCTTTTCAATAGCCTAAGTACCTACCCTCACATAATAGAATAAGACTTCGAAACTATTTCAAAATTAATTCTAAAGGAACTCCGATATAAATCAATAACTGAAACAGACTATGGATGAAGGCCACGAGGAGCATAATATTATGAGAAACTTACCTCCAACTCCCTACTGTGATGGAAGGTAGTTTAAGAGTATCTGAGACTGATTTTGATAAACTAACAGGAATCATTTGTGCTTAGCTGCAAATATTTTCTATTCTGTGAGGGGTTCATATTTAACAGACTTCATTCCACAAAACTACTCCTAACTATATTGACTATCACCAAAATATTCAATCCAATTAGTAACACCTATTCCTTCTAACTAACGAACTTTTTCCTATAGATCATTTATGAACTTCAGGATAATGACTGAAAAGAATAGGAATAGCCTTCTATTAATCTCATGTGACCTTCGTTCCCAAGCAAGTAGGCATTGAACAAAGACCTGTTGAATATTGCTAATCAAAACTAGGTTAATGAAAAAAACTGTCCTTAAACATACGTGACTTTTTAAAGAAATAATTCATACTGTAGCCGTGACTATCCAATAGCTGATGTTAGGCTAATGTTGTGTTTAATATTATGTAGCCGGAGACATCATTAACTACCTGACAGCTGATGATAAACTAATGAGAATTATGGGTGAAAATGATATATCCTTAAATGTACAAAGCTACTTGAAATTTGATATTAACACTGCTTAGAAACTCAACTGAAAACTTTGTTTCTAAAAACGTACTGTATTAGACGCATAAGATATATAAATTAAAAGTAAGGGGGAGAGAGAGAGAGAGAGAGAGAGAGAGAGAGAGAGAGAGAGAGAGAGAGAGAGAGAGAGAGAGAGAGAGAGAGAGAGAGAGAATGTATCGTCAAACAACCTGAGCTTTTTCAAAGCCGGTCTTAAACTTATGAATCTTACTGAAGAAAAAAAAGTATACTGATCACTGGTAGCTAATATTTATATAAAAAAATAACCTATGTATCCGGACATACTGAGCTATTTGTAACTGTCATTAAACCGATACTAGATTCAGGTAAAAACAAATGTTTGTATCCTGCAACATGTGAACTACTTGGTATCTAATGTCAAAAAGATAATATACATAAAAACGTACACATCCTAAACATTTATAAACTGAAAAAAAAGTTATAAAACTTATTCCTGAAATGTACTGAAGTGTTTGATAAAATTAACTTGGGAATCTTACGTAAAAAACTATGTGTCCTGAATTATAGTGAAGTACCACATACCTACTGTAAAATTGATGGTGAAATTAAGTTAATGTATATCCAGAAACAATGACCTACTTAATAGCTGAAGGAGAAATTAAAGTTGAAAGTAAACTATTCATCCTAAAATATACTGAGTCAACCGAAAGATGATATTAATGAAATGAAATCTTAGCAAGAAACTTTGTAAATTGAAACAGCTGACACTAACCATGTAAAATATAAGTAAATATTTAAAAAGTATTATCAAACCGATACAAGTTTTAGGTATAAAAAGCTCTACGTATCCTGTATAATACTGAGCTACAATAATGATGATATTAAATGCACAAACAAAATGTATAGCCTGAAATAGTGAACCAGTAGCAGATTTAGATTATAAATATAGCTTAAATCAGCGAATTCCCTGATATTAACAGACTCCTATAGTTCCTACCTGAAAATTATTAGTAGTAAAGCTGAAATTGGCTCAGTTTTGGGTCATCAGGCTCTGTTTTGACCCTGATAAAATGCTTACAAATAATACTAAACATTTAACCTTTTCCTACTTTTAAAAGTGAAAGGAGGTAAGATTGCATTATCTAGATACTAGCGTACGACTCTAACATGTATGTCAAAGGGACCAGTTTCTCTACTTCAGTGCTACCATCAGTAAGAGATAAGATTTGTGAACCACTACATTCTGGCCCTTTGTACATATTTAATAAATAAATACGTTGCTTCTTGAAGTTCACGCTCTTCTTTCATAGCAGATACGGTGGAATTCTAATGTGAAACTTGCGTCTGTTTCTCTTGTTCAATTTCTGTTGGCAAGTTACAATATTGTACATGCAGACAATTTCCTGAAAATATGAGAAAGAAGTTAATGACGTCATGTCAGGTTGAGTTCTTTTGGCTTACAAGGCATTAAAATCAAAGATAACAGGGTCCCCAAACTTCCTAACCTAGGCCCCTAAAAGGTGCACTGATGAAACAAAATCTTTTTAGACCCGTATCAGTCTTTTTTTTTTTCATCAAGGACATCTTGATGCAGTGAAATTTTACTTGGTCACAGCTACAAGTAAATATTAATCTAAAATTGGATTCCAATGCAAACTTCACTTGAAAAAGTGAGAGGTTTCTTAGTGTAAGGTTCAATTTGCAAATAAGAGTAAAAAGTTCATCTTAATCTCATAATCACATGAGTCACTAAAATGGTGAAAAATCCACATTGATGTAAATGGATATAGAAACATCAATGTGGATTTTTTCATCAACATTTATTATTATTATTATTATTATTATTATTATTATTATTATTATTATTATTATTATTATTATTATTATTATTATTATTATTATTATTATTGCAGCCTGCACCAGGCTATACCATTTATAAAACCTTTTTAAGATTTTGTCACTACTGTAGAAACCTCACAATTACATGAGTCATTAAGACGATGAATCCACATTGATGTAAATGTGTATTTACACTTATATCAATGTGGATTTATTCACTGTTATTATTATTATTATTATTATTATTATTATTATTATTATTATTATTATTATTATTATTGCAGCCTGCACCAGGCTATAACATCTATAAACCGATTTCTACATTTTCACGTAGTCTGGTAGGATTTTTCTTACCAACAATGTCTTTCTTATCTCCAGTTTGCCTTAAGTTATCTAAGAACTGGACTAGTTGGCTTAATTATTTTAAGAAATGAACTTTTACTGCTCTCTATAACTGAATTTCTCACGGTCTCATAAAAACCGAACAATTTTATTTATAGCGCTAAAACCGATCCACGATCACTACGGAGAAGCAGAGAAGACTGAATAAGCCTTACAAAAGTCTAGATTTCACAACACTGTTCCTATATAAAAGTTATGAATACTAAAGAGATGTTCTCCTCCCCCTCATTTGACTATTTTTAATCGAAATTAATTTACCCAAACTAATGAACTTTTTAAAGAATATTCCATGGCCTTTGGCATTGATAGTCCACAAACTTCAATATGACTTTGAACCTTACCGTTTTTATTCTGTCCTGTTTCCTGGTCCAAAACTTTAAATTGCATAATTTTGAGTTTCTATAAAACGACCTTTAAATCTGCAGTTTCGGCTCCATCAGAAGAGTCCTTTCTATCCCACCTGAGTCGTACATTCCCCCCAGAGAAGCACATTTCATGTTCATCAGAGTTACACAACTTCTCTGGATAATTTTCCTCAAAATTCGTCAATCATACTTTTCAAGAACTTGCAAGCAGGGGATAATCTGAAGGAGTGTGAAATGTTAATTAAATCATGAAAAATTTAGATCTCTTAGAAAAAACGCCTGAATATTAGCCATTAATGCTGTATTCATAAAAGTCAGCAGAAAACTTGGCTAAAATTGCCCTGAACATTGGCTGTCAAGTTATACTGCAGTCCTGACTTAATTCAGTACAAATGCCCGGCAATTCAGTCTGTCCATGAATAATGTAGTCCTGATTCTTAATTTGATAAAATAAAAAATGCCCTGACATTGCAAGGAGGGAGTTGAGTAAAAAATGCACTCAACTTCAAAAGCAATCCAAATATCCTAACACAACTTACTCTTAATTCACTGCAAGTGGCCCACATGTCAGAAGTAGCCAGTACAAATTTGGTCCTGCCCCTGAATTCGGTACAAAAGCCCTGCACATTAAATGTAGTTCAGTGATAATATCAACTTATCTTTTAATTCACTAAAAATGCAGCTAAATGGGCACTGAAATCGTAAAGGAACTAAAACAGGCAAAGTTTTAATGTTTGCGTAGAAAGCAAGTTGCGATCAGCACTTTCAAAACACTATTTATCCAGTTTTGTAGATGGACATATTGTGTGACATATTTTAACAATTCAGAATATCTATTAAACAGTAGTTTTTTTTTACTACCATTTGGAATCTGCGAGCTTTTTCAGTTAATTATTTTTGAGGAATTTTTTTTGAGTCGTGACATAGCCCCTAAGCACGCAAAGTCCACAGAGGAACTTTTGTGATTTTGTAAAAAGAAAAAATGAAGTATATACAATTTTTCTGCCAAACCTCAATTTTGAGACTGAGGTCCAAAATTATCTTCGTTCAGGAAATTGTCATAAGCTGTGAGTCAAGTTACCTGGATTATACACTGGATATTCAGTGTTAACTATTTCGCCAAATGGAGATATGACGAAAGAATATCAAGTCCATTAAATGCTGAGCATTAACTTTTATACATAATGTTTGAACTAAGTCAGATTCTCACATAATGTGGTGACGGTTATTGTTGCTTATAGGTGAACCTTTTCTTTCCCATTATTTTGCTCGGTCATCGTACTAACAAACAATTTCGAAGGATAATTTGGTGCTAAACTCGGTATTATTTTTGCTAGAATGACATTTTACTCATATTAATGACATACCACAGAACAAGTTCATTGAACGTTTGATTTTAAAAATTAATCTAGCCATGCATTAAGACTGCAGTGCACCAGATCAGGAAGATCCATAAAATGAAAATAAAAAAAATATTATCGTTTATGAGTATAAATATCTAAGATAACTACCAGAATAATATACTACCTAATGTATAGATATCACCGAACTAAATTACGTAGTTCCAGACACCTCATTCTCCTCTACAGAACTCGACAAGGCTTTCAAGTGTCATTCACTTGCAAACTACTTTCCTGTGCAAAATGCACCTCTCTTTTATGATTAGTTTATTAATTCTACGTTTTACCGTTTATTTTACGGACGACGTCATTTTTTTTCCATTCCATTTATTTTTTTCTACTGTATTTGTTTTGTTGAAATTTTTACAGATTTCTTTACTAGTGCACTTTGTTACAGAGTATAGCATATTATACAGGTTCAAAATAATCTTAATATTTTCTAAAAGCACCACAACCGACTTTTGTCGAGTATAATATTTGTGCAACACAAACAGTCTGCTATTTTTAAGTGGTGTTCGTGGATAACCATATTCCAGCTTTATACAGTCAAAGGTAATCAACAGAGCATTTCTAAATTGATCATGTCTTAACTTTCAAAGCCGTAGATACAAGATGAGAAATTTGGCTTAGTCCACTCTGGTATGCAGCATACATGAATCATCATTCTTCACTTCATGTTGCACCGTTCTCGTAAACCCTCAGCTTAAAAGGAAAACTGTTAATCAGATGCTGATAACTTGTAAACCGTATTGAAATCCCTGTATTTTACAATCTGCATGTAAAGCTGTTCAGAAATGTCCGCCCTGAACTTTTGTTAGAAAAATTAAAATGACTTCATCATTGCCTTGTGCACTGCCTTAACTTAAAACTTTTTATTGATATCACTAATTTTTTAAGGCATGTTATAGAAAATAGCTGCAAGGGATTATGATCCATTATGTTCATAGTTTATGTCATCAAATTCATTAGTTCTACCTGCTAAGGATAGCTGTACTATGTATATTACATCTACTGCCAATGGATTTCGACATCCGAATTCTATAAAGTTAGGGTGGCTTATACCAGTACCCAAACCTGACAGTTGGCTATAACATCACACTAAAACAGCTTTTCATCTACAATAGTTAATTCAGTGACAAATTTAATCTAGTCACTTTCTACATCTGATTCATGATATAAATTCCCCCCTTTCATTAGCAGTCTAAAACAAAATGTATTTTCAGCAGCTCATTATATTTTATCATCAGAAATGAGCAGGTTATGTACAGGAACTCAGGCCGCTGAGGAGGGGAAAAACTGCATTTTCCCTACAATATAACTAAGACCTACAACTGGTAACACCCAAACACCTCGTAAATGATACAGCTCTCTACATCAGTAACTAAGTACTCTTATTTCATACTATTGACACAGCATAACACCTTCAAATCACCTTCAGTCTTTCCTTTCAGCTCTTTCAGATGTGCACTGAGCATGATTATTTGTTCTGCAGAGCAACTGCTACGTTTAATTTCCTTAATCTTTTAGTGCTACCAATCATGGTTTACTATAGTTTCCCAATTCTCTTATTCTTGTATTCATATTAGTAGAGCAAAAATCTTAAAAGTGTTACCCGTTATCTGAATGTTCTCCTGAAAAGCTATAACAGAATTCATACTATAAAAACGTCAAGACTCACCCATGATGATCGAAGTTTTGATGGCACTACCCAATAGTTAGGTTCGTTGATGGGAGTTACTCCTATTTGCCCTCGTTTGGTTCCTTAGGCAGGTCCTCTCGTCAGTTTTCGTGAATTGCTTTCCTGAAAAACTGCTACTCATTCGTCATAGCACTCTTCATATATCGGTGAACTGGGTATAAAAAATTTTCTTTATCATCTTTGTAGCAGCCTTGTTCCACGAACACGTATTTCTCTGTGACACAGTGCAGGTATACTTGAAAGCAATTAGTTAGAAGATTCTTTGGGTGATTACCTACTGCTAAATCCCCATCTCTTTACCGTCCTGAGTGCACGATTAAATTCACGAGCCATTGGTAACATGTCAATAATTTTTCATCTTTTGTATTTTTACTTGCACAGGTTTGCATTGCTAGTAAGAAGTCAGTTTAAGCTTTTATAATTTGTCCTCTTGATTTATTAGTTTAATTTCTAAATGACTGACTGTTTTAAAAAATGCATTTTAATTTGCAGCTGCTCTAGTTTTCTTAATTAAACTTTGTGTTTTTTTGCGTGTGCACGTGGTCAGTGACATAATATACCTGTGATCTTCCTAACACTTTCGTTGCACTTGTACCTTGTATTATATGTTGCTTGTCTAGGACTAGGCACTTGCAGCCTGCCACACATTTACTCATGGACACAGCAGGCTGGAAAATCTCCAGTCATGTAAAATATGATGGAAAATGGCGTTAGTAACTAGGGCTCTGATCTATTAGTCATTTTCATAGCTTACCAACTCCACGCGATACCCAGGGTCATATTGCACTGAATTGCATTGACCAAAAGCACATTAATTCTGATACTGACATCACCCTTTAGCAGGATTGACTCACCAGACGGCGAGATCCGTACCAATGGTCGCTGTCATCCTTGAATGGGCTAAGTAACACCGTGGATAAAACGCAATATTCACTAGTGAGCTGTTTGCTCAGCAGGTTACATCCATAGTTGCCCATCCTCGGCCTGGGTTGAACTGGCTGTCGATATTCAATCTATGGCTATACGCATAGGATATCTGAACGCTGTTTTTTACATTGGGGTTCAGACGTCTTTGGGCAGGGTGGCTATCCGATGGGGCTATTGAGAAATAACGATGTTGTAGGTGATCTGATGGGTACACTACTACTAGCTTTCCTTCGCCACCCAGTTATAGAGAAAAGTTGCCTTACTGCAGTGAAGGGACAATACCCATCATACCATTTCCAGTTACGCTTGTGGGATTTCTTCTACTTAAAGACTGGTGAAATGTGCTCAGTGAAAATGGCAGTAGAGGTCTTGGGCACTGAATGCATGGCTTCCCCGGAATGAGACTCGACTGTGGGTTGGCCAATACGTTGTGGGTGTACACTGCAGTGCAGATAAGCCCTGTACCCGTTCTTGGGGAGTGGTGAACTCAAAGGACGTCATTGCAACCTCGATGAATACACAATTAGAGAAGGGTGCTCAACTCTTTAAGGTAGCCAAATAATTCATCATCGAGTTGGCGACGTGCATGAATGGATTAGCGAGATTCCCAGTGTTACTGCCTACTGTCTAGCAAACCCTAAGGCAGGGGAAATGGGCTTGCACACAAGAGCAAAGAAAGAGAATCCTGTTAAGCTCGATTGATCGACTCCAATTGTTTCATTTGTCAGCAGCAGCAATTTTGGCTACTGTCTTCTCCCAATAATTTTTTTCAGTTTACTGATTTTGAGCCATTCCAAGAGTGGTGAATTGTCTTCCGCCTTCGCTATGTACTATCAGAACGTCTCGACTTTCATTTCACTCAGAAAGTACTGCAGCAATGAACCTGACAAAGGAAAACAAAATCCCTGTTGAAAGCAAACCTTACTTGAATATGAAATATAGCCTAAACTTCCCCTTAATGAGTAGATAAAAATATGTAGTGTAGTATGAAAACTGGCATAGACAAAAAGGGGTGAATCGTCTCAGCACAAACCATATCATAAAATTAATATAAAATGGCAAATAACTAATAAAGGTTCATTACGCGTTAGACAAGGCAGTCTGAAACATCATTTGTATAAGGCTTGGCTCTGTATAAGGCTTGGCTCAGTGCTGCGGGGTCAAGAACACTAACATTCCGAGCAAAAGACTTTTTGAATTAAATATTGTTAAGCAATCCAGATGTCACACTTATCAACAGATGTAATTAATTATAGTTCTCAATACGATCACTGCATTATAGTGTTACGCAAAAACTTTACTTCGAAGGTAAATTGGTTATAAAAAATTTAAACAACGTCTTACGAAATGTACAGAATATTAACATTTTCTTTTCAAACTGGTTATTTCATTCATTCTTTCCAAATTATTCATTAGACCCATAAGTCAAATATTCGACCGTTATTTTTTTACTCAATAAATCTGAAGAAACCATCGAAAAGCAAAATGACAACCTATTTCCATCTAATCGATGAAAACTTAGAAGATTCCTGCAACAGATCACTGCGCATTGCCTTGTGGAGTCTCTACGCTTTATCATAGAAACGTCCTCCATTTTACTGGAAACTAGACGGACCCACAAACAACTAATTATATTCGCTTGTATATAGGTATCTTCAATACTCTGTGCATAAGCCATATTTTTTTTTTTTTATCTGACACCGATTAGGTAAAAAAAAAAGTGATACATACTTCCTTACCATTGAGCAAAAATTAGCCAGGTGGTGATATCGTAGCAAAATCTAAACTGGAAGCTGCTTTGTCGTGTATCAGACGTGATCAATCAATCAGAACGCCCACACACCTGAGAAACAAAGAGATTCTTTATTAGTCCAGTGCTAATTGGCTTTAACCCAACACTAACAAGTTGTTAGACCTTGCGTATTATTTGGAGGTTTAGAATCTTGACAAATAATGCAGGGTGTCTATGTAGTGAGTTGAGATGCCTGGGTCTAGGTGCCTGTCTTTATGGAATAATCAGACGGTGAAAAAAAAAAAACTTACCGAAGTCATTTGCCGACTCCTGCCCTGTCATAACGTTGAATAGCTTTCAACCTCCACGTTAGTTTACATATTTTAATGCTTAAGTGGTTCCTGGTTCCTCATCCCGTCATTTTGGTACAAACTCAGTCGTTTCAGTTCATCTATGAAGCCGATTTGATAAAACCCAGTTCGTTTTCAAACAAATAACTGAAAAACTAAAATTGACCTCGCCAAACGTTTGCGAGCTTCTTTAATCAGAATGGTCGTAGTTTCACTTACTTTGGTTTTATGTAGAGCCCTCCACAAGGACAATTTCCTCTCTGGCGGGCCCATGTGCGTTTTCAAAATAAGGTGCTTCTGTTATTTTATAATTGTCTTTCAGTTGCTTTATATTTATTGGCGCTCAAACGCGTAAAAAAATGTATCCCGCACAACTCCATCGAAGTTTACGTAAATAACTATCAAGTTTTACAGCTGTTGTAAAATACTTGATAATTCCGTAGTTCTATTAGAAACCTAAATTTCCAAGGCTATATTTGATTCACATGCTAATTTCGCGATTTTAATTTACAACTGATAAAGTACTTAATTATCACGCTTAGTCTAATGGTTCCTTAAAGTTGACTGGCAGCACTTTTTACACCAGAGTAGAATGTCTCACAACGCTGATTATATCCAAACAATCTTGCAGTAACACACAATAATCTTGCAGTAACAGACCGCGTAGGATATTTCACTTTACTGGAGGACATTTATCTTTCTGTCAAGGGACTGGGTTTACTGATTTGTTAAATGCCGTGTTAAGGTTTAGCGTTATAGTCATATCTAGTACGTGCCTTATCTGTTCTATTCAGTAACTAATGACTTGGACAATTTGAAAGCCATGGGTTGTATGGTATCGTCTTTAAGGATGTACTGAAACAACTTGACTCGAAACGGCCGTAGTCCTTGAAGCGACGCCTTCGCTGTAAACAAAAAACAGAACAAAAATGGACATACATTAATTAATTATTAGGAAAAAAGTTCTATACAAATGATAATTGTAGATGAACAAGTCTCAGATAAAAAAAAAGTGGACGTCATAATTCCTTAAGTCACAGAATTTAGGGGTGATGAAAATCACTAATTGTTAAACTGTAGTAAGGAACTGAGCCATTTTTAATGTTTACGTCAGCACAGGTTCTTCGTTTATCTCTTCGTGACATGAGAAATACTTGAATACCCTTCAGTTATGCATAATTCAGCCGACAATTATCATTCAGCTACCATTTTCTGATAATAAACAGGATCTTGAATTTACCTAATTGATCAAAATCTGTGCACATTGACAAATTCTTAAAGAACAGTGGGCATTGTAGTATTTCCTTATTGAATTACTTTTGGAAAGTTATTAGTTATTTACTAGTGTTTATTTCAGATATTTAATGTAGTTAATGTTAATATACTGCAACATTTCATATTAAAATAATACCTCCTCATTTATTAACATTTAAAGGTACTTTCATAGTTGACCAATCGGTACAGTGTGGAAAACTTTGTCCTCACTGGCGATGTAAACCTCCCAGCTAAGGCTGACAGAGAAATGCACTAACATAAGACAAGGCACGAGATTTGCTACCTGAGAATATTTGGAGTATTTTTAAAAACATTTATCATTTCATATTCCGGCCATCAATGACACATTATACCCACGCCAGCTTCATGATTCATGACCTTATACGAAAGTTTTCCAGTTAACACTTAACTCATACGAACAAGTTTGTGCTTAATCCAGGCCTGTATGTAAGTAATACGAAAGTTTTCCAGTTAAGACGTAACTTATACGAACAAGTGTTTGCTTAATCCAGGCCTGTATGTAAGTAGTTCCTTTAAATTACTCAAAAACCTACGGATCTTTTAGCTTCCATAAAAAAATAGCTAGTAAGAAGGCCAAGGCAGATAATATCACAGCACTTTCAGGCTACAACTGAAAAATTACCATATTTGAATATCCTATATCACAGAAAATCATTTACTTTATCACACAAGCTTCGTACAACAAGTTCAATGTAATATTAAAAGTTCAGTATAATATTAGACTAAAACGAACTACGTTCACTGGCCCGTACCTTCCACTAACCTTCCACCATCCACCCCCAGCTCTATCCCTCGTCCCTTTCTCACCAGATTTGCCAATAAAGCAACTGACGATAAGTTGACGACATATATTAATTTCCTTGTAAACCGCCAACATTAACAATGAAACTTACTCTTCCAACCCTCCCCCATAACAAAGTTCCCTTATTATTGTTTTTTTTTTTTCTTTTTGAACGTCTTATTTCAATAATAATCATAAAATATATAAAACCTTAAATGTCATTTCAGATTACTACGAGATGAAGACTTCTTCATTCATGTCAATTGCCATAGTAATTTGAAATCACAGCAAAGATAAAAGATTTGGTTAAATTACACCATCCCAGACGGAAGACTATTTAAACTTAAATGAGGTATAATGATTAATTTCAACAAATACCTTTCATTACCTGGGAAAAAACCAATCTTAATGATTTTATTGGGCCCTGTAGTGTCAGGAATTCGTAGCTTTCAAATGACCAATTTATTATCAAAACGAACAGAATTCTACCTTAATTAAAAATTTCATTTATATTAAAGTTACGGATTATTTTCTGTAAGTAACAGAAATCAATAGGATTTAAAAAAAAAATAAAGATGACAAGTACGAAGTCACGAACAGACAACAGTTCTAGAGCGGGTCATAAAGCTGCAACATTTATAATACTGCAAAGTAATATGGTTTGGCTACTTCAAACCAAACTTGCTCGTAACCTGAGATTTACAGAAATACTCATTTTCCAACGTTCTCGGGTAAAGCCCCACCCTGCGTGCCTACGTGGAATGCAAATTAATGCGATGCTGCTTAAAACGTTGCCATTTACATATATGCTGTTAGCGCAAGCAGTGGGCATCCATTTCGATCTGTCCTCAGTCAGTCTAAAGCCTTTTTTCTTGGTCAGTGTCTCCGTATAATAATATTGGGTCACCTTATTTACTTGCCTAATCCATGCTAAAGACAGTACATAAATAAAGGTACATTAACCTTATTGTTAAGGAATACCTCTAATAATCACAGGCCGGTGCCCTAGATACCCAATTGTTTACGTGACAGTTCACTATTTGAACACTTGACACCAATGCTACCAATACGAAATTAAATACAATATAAAAAAAAATACCTTTGATACCCAGAAGCATCTACGGATTGAATAGCACCAAATAAGCAATATTTTTCAGAATCCTACAAGGATTTTAACAGTTAACACAAATATGTCCACACGTCTCGAGCAAGACAGGTGACGGGCTCACCTGACCGCCGAACAATCTCACTTCTGGTTAACTATCAAGTCACTACGTAACTGAGGGCGGTGAACTTTGTTGGAAGGTGGTCGTAAGATAATTAATGTCGCATTTTTTTAATATGGGCAAATAAAAACATACATGATCATATAATTTCTCAAAATATAGACACATTTTGACCACTGTCTCTGTTGACGTCACCAATACTGCAACTATTGTGGGTTGCTGCAAGTTGCACTAATTGTTGTTAAATGCAGGGGCCTTCAAATTACACTTTACAATTTAGGAAATTAGAGCACGTTTAATCTAAATCACTGGCTCTTTGCGCACTGCATGCAAAGAATTATTATCCCGGCATGCGATTGGAATAGACAACTGATTACTCAAAGTACAGAGGTCCACATCAAGCCCCTCATCCCTTCAACACCTGTCAACCCATACAACAAAAGGTCCGTTATGGACCCTGGACCATACCTACCATTAGCTAGCT
>JANJGK010000017.1:9484424-9559424 GCA_039081455.1 Macrobrachium rosenbergii | reverse complement strand
TATGGCTAACTTTAACCTTAAATAAAATAAAAACTACTGAGGCTGGAGGGCTGCAATTTGGTATGTTTGATGATTGGAGGGTGGATGATCAACATACCAATTTGCAGCCCTCTACCCTCAGTAGTTTGTAAGACCTGAGGGCGGACAGAAAAGGTGCGGACAGAAAAAAAAGTGTGGACAGAATAAAGTGCGGATGGACAGACAAAGCCGGCACAATAGTTTTCTTTTATAGAAAACTAAAAATTATAGTGTTCATTAAAAATATATGAATCGCTTTTCTCAAGCGTCATCCGGCTGACGTAACTCCATAATTAGCACGCGTGATAGCTCAGATAATCCATGGCCGGCAACTTCTTAAGAATTTCGTCTATCATAATATCTAACTTACAGACACGCACTTCTGAAACAGACAAACATCAATAGGCAGCAAAGGCAAATCAAGTGGTTTTACAATAATTTAACTTTTTTTCTGTCTTCTTGGTAGAAAGATGATTCAAATTATCTAAACTTTTTATCTTAGGTATCTCGCTCACTTACTGTGTGCCTCTTTATAACACATCTTAGTTTTTTAACACAAATTGATAAAAGGGAAAAGAAATGAGTGAGTTAAAGCATAGATAACATATAACCCACGTTGCTGTTATTGCGGGTATAGGACATTTGAGAATACCTCGTTATGTCAACTTAATATCAATAAATGCACAATGCAGTCGTTTTCCTAATTATATATGGGTTCTAAAAATCACACACACATATATATACATATATGTAACTAGACAGGTAGATTATATCAAATTCAATAATATATGTATACCTGTCATTTAATTACAGTTCGTAGCCGACGAGTTTGGAAAGATCAAGAGCTTCGCAACCTCATCTACATTTCTTGTGTTGTGAATTATTAATTTTTTCAGGTCGCATTATTATATTTTGCACCCTGCTTTTCCTTCAAGATCCTCATCTTGGAAATCTGGTTAGCAATTCAAACCAGATTGATTATATCAATCCCAACATAACCACTTAAACAGAAGATTAGCTTTGGAAGATGAACAAGTTTTTTTGCAGCGGTAATTCGCCTTCACTAAATTATCTATCCCCCATAGCAGATATACAACCCGAAAGGCTTGCAGAAAGTAAGGCCACTCGCCATCCTGCAAGACCAAAAGCGATCTTTTGGGCGTTTTCCCCTTGGAAATTTCTCCTACTGGCCACCCAGTCCAGGGAAGGTTTTCTCTTGTGCTGTGTTTAGCGAAGCCCTAGTTTCCCTCGAGAAATAAGAAGCATAGTAATTCTAGTTCTCACTGACGCTCTTGCGACAGAAAAAAAACAATTAAAACAGATAGGTTTTGCATTGTTGTGCAGAATTTCATTCTATTCCTTGATCAAGGAATTTTATGGTAGGTCATTTAGGAATTGTTATTTTGAATGGGAGCCCCTCCAACTGCATTATGGCTTTTATTCTGCTTATTCTATAAATGTTGGTGTATTTTGTGTTCATTATGAAATGAGAAAGGTAAATGTAATATTAAATACAGCATTATGTTGATTAAAATGTTACTTTGGATTACTGAGGCATGTCCACAAGATTTACAAGGCATCTCAAATAGGTTTCGTAAATATACAGTATATACATATATATATATATATATATATATATATATATATATATATATATATACTCGTATATATATATATATATATATATATATATATATATATATATATATATATATATATATATATATATATATATATATATATGAATGTCTTTTTCTGTAATACCACAGTGTAATATGAATATAAGAAGGCCCATAAAACACTGTTTAAACGTTGCAACCATATATTTCGGGCACTTGCTTCTGTGCCCCTGTTCACTGGTAGAATATGGACAGATGAAATGTTACAAGGGTATATATACAAAGCATATAGGTGTGGCATTAAGTCTCCGATGGTATGGTGACCGTTTCCTAAGAAGGAGGAGAATAACCAATTCCCTAGTGGTTTTTGGAGGTCGCGTTTCCTGGGCCATCTTCTTCAGGAGCGGCCTGAGGATTAAAGCGTCGATGTCGTCCGATTTCCAATGTCCTCCTGACAAGTTCATATTGTTGGTTTGATTGATGATAGCAGATTCCAGCATCTTTCTTTTGTACGGACAGGTACTCTTGAAAACCAGCTCCGCTCCACTCCAGTTTATGACATGTCCTGTATTTCTGATATGTAGGAAAATTCCCGAACTCTCCAAAGCGTAACGTACTGATCTTTTGGGCTCTGTTATTCTTTGCGAGAGCGATCTACCTGTTTCCCCTACGTAAATGTCATTACAATTGCTACACGGTATCTTGTGAACTCCGGCTTCTTCCCCTTTGTTATTTAAGTATACGTTAATGAGCGAACTCCCGATGGATTTGGGATAATGGATAATGAAGGGATTGTTAGACCTGAGTTGTTCGGTGGCTTTTTGGATGTTTTCGTCGTACAGAAGCTTTATTTTGTTGTTGAAATATATTTGTCCGTTGAGAGTGGGACCTCTATAGTATATTTTATTCGCTTTGTTAATAGCCCTCTCGATAATGTGTGGTGGATAGAGCAGTTGCATTAGGTGTTGGCGGATCGTGTTGAATTCTTTATCTAGGTACCCATTTGAACATATCCTAAGTCCTCTGAGGAATAAGTTGCACCCTACCATGATTTTTACAGAGACGTCGTGGTAGCTTAAGAAATGAATGTAGGAAACAGCGAAGGTGGGTTTTCTATATACTGTAAATGCATCTCTGTTCTGTTCTCTTATGATCAGTACATCTAGGAACGGCAGTTTTCCGTCCTTTTCCCATTCCGTTTTAAATTTTATGGTCGGAACTAGAGAATTTAGCCTATTAAAAAATTCATTAAAGTCCCCCCAGCTATTGTACCAGAAAGTAAAGATATCATCTACGTATCTAAGCCAGATCATATTACGGGGTTTGATAGACGACAAAAGTTCTGTTTCGGAATATTCCATGTACAAGTTTGCTAGAAGGGGTGATAGGGGATTTCCCATGCTACAGCCAAATTTTTGTTTGTAAAAATTACCATTGAAAGAAAACACGTTGTTAGTTACACAGAGGTTGATAAGTTTTAAAGTTTTATCTATGCCAAGAGGAAAATGGTCTTCATATGGTTTCTAAGAAAGACAACACGTCGGCAATCGGGACTTTAGTAAATAATGACTCGACGTCTAGGCTGAGCAATTTGATGTTGTTTGAGGGGATGTTTAATCTATTAAATTTTTGTATAAAATCCTCAGCATGTTTGACGTGGGAGGATGAGAAGGTTCCTAGAAAGGGTGATAACAGGTCTGCGAGCCATTTTGATAATTTGTACATGAAAGAGCCCCTGCTAGATATTATGGGGTGTAAAGGAATCCCGTCTTTATGTGTTTTCGGGAGGCATAAAAATAGGGGAGAGAGGAGTTGTTTACCTCTAATGTCTCTAGTAGTTCTATGTCCTTCTTATTGCCCCCTATGGTTCTAACTGATTTGTTAAATTGAGCAGCAATATTTGTTGTGGGATCTTTCGTTAATTTGTCATAGGTCTCCGCATCGTTTAGAAGTTCTTGAACTTTATTGATGTATGTCTCCTTGTCTAAGAGAACTATTTTCCCGTCTTTGTCAGATTTTGTGATGATGATATCCCCCCTTTTCCTTAAACTAACTAACGCATTTTGGAATCTTTTCGGGAACGAATTTTTGTTGTTATTTTGCTCCAAGACATTTAGCAAAATGCCTTTGAGACATGCCTCTTTCTTGTCATAATTGTTTTTTGCAAAATGTTTATCAAAAGCAACTAGGAAATTAAGATTACTCTCGGGACCAGGTTTTAGAGCTAATGAAACTCCAAGTTTTAAAACGGTCTGTTCTTCTGCAATGAGGGGGTGGTTAGAGAGATTCAGCACGTTACTGGGAAGGCCAAGATTATTCCATACGCTGTTCCTAATCAGTCTTTTTAATTTGTAGCACAAATTTCTGGAGTGGGACTCACTGTTTTCAATAGCACCTGATAGCACAAAATATGAAAGATATCTGTACATACCATCATCCCTGCACATGAGGCAAAGCGACGTGGCTAGCTCACTTATTTTTCTTCTAATCACATAGATGTCTTGGTGTGTGGCTTGTATTCTGTCTTGGAGGAATGTGTGGGTGGAGTCCGGAAATGGGTCTGACGCCGATGTCCAACGCGTGAAGCCATACATTTTGGGAGAAACTTGTTCCTGTAGGCATTCTTTTAGAAAATTTCTCTGATTCTTCCTCTTATGTAACCCATGTACTAGTCGTTCTTACCGTCTAAAGATGTGCTTGACAGCTGGGTTGGAGCCGAAAATCTGGCGTAAACTGTGATGTTCCATAATGGGCAAAAATGAATGTCTTTTTCTGTAATACCACAGTGTAATATGAATATAAGAAGGCCCATAAAACACTATTTAAACGTTGCAACCATATATTTCGGGCACTTGCTTCTGTGCCCCTGTTCACTGTAAGAATATGGACAGATGAATTGTTACAAGGATATATATACAAAGCATATAGGTGTGGCATTAAGTCTCCGATGGTATGGTGACCGTTTCCTAAGAAGGAGGAGAATAACCAATTCCCTAGTGGTTTTTGGCCTTATTAACTCCCGTTTGGCGACGATTCTGGAGGTCGCGTTTCCTGGGCCATCTTCTTCAGACCTTTAATCCTCAGACCGCTCCTGAAGAAGATGGCCCAGGAAACGCGACTTCGTTGCCAAACGGGAATTAATGAGGCCAAAAACTACTAGGGAATTGGTTATTTTCCTCCTTCTTAGGAAACGGTCACCATACCGCCGGAGACTTAATGCCACACCTATATGCTTTGTATATATACCCTTGTAACATTTCATCTGTCCATATTCTACCAGTGAACAGGGGCACAGGAGCAAGTGCCCGAAATATATGGTTGCAACGTTTAAATAGTGTTTTATGGGCCTTCTTATATTCACATTACACTATGGTATTACAGAAAAAGACATTCATTTTTGCCCATTATGGAACATCACAGTTTACGCCAGATTTTTGGCTCCAACCCAGCTGTCAAGCACATCTTTAGACGGTATGAACGACTAGTACATGGGTTACATAAGAGGAAGAATCAGAGAAATTTTCTAGAAGAATGCCTACAGGAACAAGTTTCTCCCAAAATGTATGGCTGCACGCGTTGAACATCGGCATCAGACCCATTTCTGGACTCCATCCACACATTCCTCCAAGACAGAATACAAGCCACACACCAAGACATCTATGTGATTAGAAGAAAAATAAGTGAGCTAGCCACGTCGCTTCGCCTCATGTGCAGGGATGATGGTATGTACAGATATCTTTCATATTTTGTGCTATCAGGTGCAATTGAAAACAGTGAGTCCCGCTCCAGAAATTTGTGCTACAAATTAAAAAGACTGGTTAGGAACAGCGTATGGAATAATCTTGGCCTTCCCAATAACGTGCTGAATCTCTCTAACCACCCCCTCACTGCAGAAGAACAGACCGTTTTAAGTCTTGGAGTTTCATTCGCTCTAAAACCTGGTCCCGAGAGTAATCTTAATTTCCTAGTTGCTTTTGATAAACATTTTGCAAAAAACAATTATGGCAAGAAAGAGGCATGTCTCAAAGGCATTTTGCTAAATGTCTTGGAGCAAAATAACAACAAAAATTCGCTCCCGAAAAGATTCCAAAATGCGTTAGTTAGTTTAAGGAAAAGGGGGGATATCATCATCACAAAATCTGACAAAGACGGGAAAATAGTTCTCTTACACAAGAAGACATACATCAATAAAGTTCAAGAACTTCTAAACGATGCGGAGACCTATGACAAATTAATGAAAGATCCCACAACAAATATTGCTGCTCAGTTTAACAAATCAGTTAGAACCATAGGGGGCAATAAGAAGGACATAGAACTACTAGAGACATTCAAGGTAATCAACTCCTCTCTCCCCTATTTTTACGGCCTCCCGAAAACACATAAAGATGGGATTCCTTTACGCCCCATAATATCTAGCAGGGGCTCTTTCATGTACAAATTATCAAAATGGCTCGCAGACCTGTTATCACCCTTTCTAGGAACCTTCTCATCCTCCCACGTCAAACATGCTGAGGATTTTATACAAAAATTTAATAGTTTAAACATCCCCTCAAACAACATCAAATTGCTCAGCCTAGACGTCGAGTCATTATTTAGTAAAGTCCCGATTGCCGACGTGTTGTCTTTCTTAGAGAGGAAGTTACAACCATATGAAGACCATTTTCCTCTTGGCATAGATAAAACTTTAAAACTTATCAACCTCTGTGTAACTAACAACGTGTTTTCTTTCAATGGTAATTTTTACAAACAAAAATTTGGCTGTAGCATGGGAAATCCCCTATCACCCCTTCTAGCAAACTTGTACATGGAATATTTCGAAACAGAACTTTTGTCGTCTATCAAACCCCACAATATGATCTGGCTTAGATACTTAGATGATATCTTTACTTTCTGGGACAATAGCTGGGGGGACTTTAATGAATTTTTTAATAGGCTAAATTCACTAGTTCCGACCATAAAATTTAAAACGGAATGGGAAAAGGACGGAAAACTGCCGTTCCTAGATGTACTGATCATAAGAGAACAGAACAGATATGCATTTACAGTTGTTATGGGCCCACGCCCATCAAACATACACAAGTCTCTTAAAATACAAATAAAGTCACAAACGACCAAGTCCACAATAGGTGGAATGGCCGCAACAGAGTGTACAGAGATGGAATCAAGGAGGATAAAGAAAAACTGAAAATAAAACCTTAATATTTAATACAAACTTTTTAGAAAGAAATGACTACTGAGCCTCTTACAAAATACATTAAATAAACACAAAAATCAACCACACACTGAAAACATCGAATAACAAACACACTTACACCAAATTAAGATAAACTATACAATTACACTTTAAAGAGAGGGCCCTGAAAGTAATAGAATGTCGAAAAGTCAGAATAACCTAACTTATTACATACTAAACATTTATCAAAAAATAAACTGCTTCCCTTAAGTGAGCTCTAAACGGTGGTAGTGGCCACCACAGCCTTCAAATCACGGGTCGAGGAGAATAATCTATATTCCTAAGACCTTGCGAAACGTAAGAGAGGTCCCCCTGGCAAAAATCACTGGGCCAAGGGCGTAGACTGAGGTGAGAATCACTTTAACGTCGCAAGACGATCAACGGACACGGCCGTCCGACAGGTAATCACACCTTACCAGTTGGCAGAGAGGTCCCCTTGGCAGAATGACTGAACCAAGGGCGCAGACTGAAGAATGATTCAATCTCCCAAAGGAGGACAGTAGCAGCAACTGAAGAGAGGCAGGTATCGTAATCGAGAGTTAATAAGTCAAGCCCTCACAATGTTAAAGGTCCAGAAACGACTGACCAGACCTGGTGAGACAGCGCCGAATACAGCTCCAGCCAACACCACACGTGAAAATAAAACAAGCTCATTGTAATTAAAACTATACAACAAGTCAGAAATGTCGGGGAGGAGGAAACAGGGTCATTACGTTCCAAAAATAATTACAGCCAAAGTGACTTATTCAAAACAAATCAATTTACGTTAAATTAAACACATACTGACACAGTATATAGAAAACCCACCTTCGCTGTTTCCTACATTCATTTCTTAAGCTACCACAACGTCTCCGTAAAAATCATGGTAGGGTGCAACTTATTCCTCAGAGGACTTAGGATATGTTCAAATGGGTACCTAGATAAAGAATTCAACACGATCCGCCAACACCTAACGCAACTGCTCTGTCCACCACACATTATCGAGAGGGCTATTAACAAAGCGAATAAAATATACTATAGAGGTCCCACTCTCAACAGACAAGTAGATTTCACTAACAAAATAAAGCTTCCGTACGACAAAAACATCCAAAAAGCCACCGAACAACTCAGGTCTAACAATCCCTTCATTATCCATTATCCCAAATCCATCAGGAGTTCACTCATTAACGTATACTTAAATAACAAAGGGGAAGAAGCCGGAGTTTACAAGATACCGTGTAGCAATTGTAATGACATTTACGTAGGGGAAACAGGTAGATCGCTCTCACAAAGAATAACAGAGCGCAAAAGATCAGTACGTTACACTTCGGAGAGTTCGAGGATTTTCCTACATATCAGAAATACAGGACATGTCATAAACTGGAGCGGGGCGGAGCTGGTTTTCAAGAGTACCTGTCCGTACAAAAGAAAGATGCTGGAATCTGCCATCATCAATCAAACCAACAATATGAACTTGTCAGGAGGACATTGGAAATCGGACGACATCGACGCTTTAATCCTCAGACCGCTCCTGAAGAAGATGGCGCAGGAAACGCGACCTCCAGAATCGTCGCCAAACGGGAGTTAATGAGGCCAAAAACCAATAGGGAATTGGTTATTCTCCTCCTTTTTAGGAAACGGTCACCATACCATCGGAGACTTAATGCCACACCCATATGCTTTGTATATATACCCTGTAACATTTCATCTTTCCATATTCTACCAGTGAACAGGGGCACAGAAGCAAGTGCCCGAAATATATGGTTGCAATGTTTAAATAGTGTTTTATGGGCCTTCGTATATTCATATATATATATATATATATATATATATATATATATATATATATATATATATATATATATATATATATATATATGAAATAATTAAGGGAGATTAACGAAAAGAGATTGCTGGACAGGGGTAATCTCACTGCAGAGGAAAACTTCACCCAGTGAGCGCCTGAAATTCCCGGCAGAAATCCTGGTCATGAATACAAAAAACGGATCAGGCACTAAAGAGATAACTTCATCCAGTAAAAGTTGAAGGATACAAAGTTAAAGGAAGCACATTCTTTCGTCCTCTTCTGACCTGACCCTCTCTCCATCCCACCCCACCCACCCCGTCGTCCCCCCTCCAATCCATTCACTAAAAGAAGACAAAACAAATTGATTCGCCTTGCCTTGATTGGGCAAGACCTGAGGCGGCAAAGTGACTTGAGTTGTTTTGCTTCGTTCCTAGGCCGCTTCCACCATTTCTTTTACATCACTTCATTTTTCTTTTCCGTTTTAGAGATTGCAACATGTACACACACAAAATTTTACACACACACACACACACACACACACACACACACACATATATATATATATATATATATATATATATATATATATATATATATATATATATATATATATATATATATATATATATATCTATATATGTTACCCAACAAAGAGTAAAGCCCATTTCCTACCTTTTCTAACAGTCAATAGGTCCCATCTATTGGTAGCTTGATAGTAACCACATCAAAGATGCTACTGGCAGCGTACATTTGTACTTCCATACACGCATTCTCTCTCTCTCTCTCTCTCTCTCTCTCTCTCTCTCTCTCTCTCTCTCTCTCTCTCTCTCTCTTTCAGGTCTACAGTGAAACAAGCATTACCCAAAGTAATTTATTTAACAATAATCTAACATAACTGGATTGCAAGAAACAATATATACGAAATAAAATGGAGTACTAATGTTCACCAAATGATCAAATATATTAAGGTCCACCATATTCAACTAAATATTCTCTATAAATAGTTTTCCCACAATAGGTCAAAATAAGTCAAAGTCCAGTATATTCCAAATGAGTACATCTTAACTTCTTCCTCAGCAAAACATCTGAAGAAGTCAATAAAACCCTTATTAAACAAATGCATAAAAATAAAGGTATGGGAATTCCTCCCATGTTACTTTTAAAGTACACACAATGTAAAAATGGTCAGATACAAGTGTGATATATGTTAAATGAAAAGAACAATCGACAGTTCAGGAAATCTAAAATGTTTCCTACCTCTAAACAGCAATGTTCACAATCTTAATCAACAGGTCTCGAACCACGGAGCCTTCACCGAAGGCTTCTATTAATATTCGGTGTTTATCTTCGCATGACAATTTGTTTGATAACTAATCCCTTCACACCATGGGGCTCCACCCAAAAAAAAACACACATATGAAAGAATTCCCCGGAGCCTGGACATTTCCGAAGAACAAACACACACAGCCTTGTCGCTAGGCAGGGATGTTCTCACGTCTCAAGAATATCTGACGCACCTGACACGTACACAGCTTTCCTAATCAGGATGTACGCCAGACAACAGCTAAGCATCCTCTCAAGGTTCTTCACAATGCCTTTAGCCACACTTATTAATAAAAAATCTACTGCGCACTGTAATTCATAAAATATCTGTGACCTATGAGCTTTTCAGATATATATATATATATATATATATATATATATATATATATATATATATATATATATATATATATATATATATATATATATATATATATATTACATTATGTATATATCTATATCACGCGGTAAAGTACCGAAAGTACCATGATTTGCATAAGAAAAAATATTATTTGCAACTGCCTCATTCAACAAAGAAAAGAATAGAGAAAGAAAGAGCAGAAAACTTACGAAAAACGGTGTAAAAGACTTCGCATTTCCGCGTCTTATCAAAAGGCATACTGAAGCGGAATTGGAACACATGTTGTTCCTGGCTCCCAGGGGATTTCAGCCCCGATGCTGCAAGTCATCTCAGCACTTGACATAATATTACCGCAGAGCGACCCTCCACACAGAGGCAAACTTATAAAGTATTCACTTGCATAGACTCTGAGTTGCATATTTCATGAAAACTTATTTTCACGAATTTATCCCTTGCGAATAGCATATGCAGGTATAAGCACTTGGAAAGGAAAACCCTCCGCTCCGTCGACTGCGATAAAAAGCTCAACGTTACCAGAGCGTATTAAAACACAGTTCTGTAAAAATATATACATACATACATACATACATACGTACATACATACATACAAACATACATATATATATTATATATATATATAGATAGATAGATTATTATATATGCATACATACATACATATATATATATATATATATATATATATATATATATATATATATATATATATATATATATATATATATATATACAGAGAGAGAGAGAGAGAGAGAGAGAGAGAGAGAGAGAGAGAGAGAGAGAGAGAGAGCCCATAACATCTATACACAGCAATATTATCTACAAATGGTATGTCAGAAGAAGGCACATAACAGAAAAACAATATCTATTTACGAAGAGGTAATAAAATCTCCGAGACTTGCAGATCATAAACACCGAATGCTTGCAATGAGAAAAAGAAAATGAAAACAGATGAGTTTAAAGTTCCATTATTTCCTATCTGAGCCTCAGATGAAAGCGAAACCACTATTTCTTGAGCACTAAACTGTTTCCCTTTCCTTTGCAGAATACCCCACAGGCTGCAGCTGATGTTAGCAATTATGTTTGCTGTGGGAAGGAGAAGCATTCTTAGCAGGTTAAATTGAATATAAATGCTATTTTGATTTTGATCCGAAATATGCTAAAAAATTATTTATCTTCTCAACCATTTTCACCTAATTAAACGAGATTTTTAATAATTATGACGTCATATATATACAGTATATATATATATATATATATATATATATATATATATATATATATATATATATATATATATATATATATATATATATATATATATATACATACATACATACATATATATATATATATATATATATATATATATATATATATATATATATATATAAAATATATACATACATACACACACACATATATATATATATATATATATATATATATATATATATATATATATATATATATATATATATATATATATATATATATATGTATGTATAAAACCACATGCTACTTTCATTTTTGAAGGCTGGCATCCCCGTAAGGGTACAGCCTCCAATAACTCAGAATCTGAAAAGAATCTGGTTACTAGTCACGACATACTTTCTCTTAACGCTTTGTGATGAAATGTAAATTCTCTAGAAAGCTTCGAGTCTCACCGCTTTCTCACTATGCGTGATAAGGCACGCAGTCAGTCTCCACTGAAGTTTCCTTCAGGATTGGGAGAGGATCATTGGGTTGAGTCAGTTGTGTATCCTCCTTCTAAATCCCAGGTTTTATCGCATTCGAAAATCCGCTGAAAATTGTCACCAGATAATTTCATTCTCGAAGACACGGCCATTCTCGTCTACATATACTGAAGACGCTCGCGCGTGTACAGAGACACAGACACACACACATACACACACGCACTCAAACACACTTTTTGTTTTACTTTGTAGAATAAAATGTGCTTAAATGTAGATTGAACTGTTCCAAGCCTGTGGTAAACACGTAAGTCAGGTCAAACAGTTTACAAAGGGCCTCAGACGCGGTGTTATGAAGCAGCAGTTTGAGCAGTACTTCCTTATAAGAGCGCTCAGTGAAGGAATATGAGCCTTGTGACGATGTCCCGTAACTGTTTGATAACTCTACTTTTTGATAGACAGAATGGAAAACTACAATGTCCACACCTATTTTTGCATCATTGAAAATCACCAGAATACCCAGGGTGCGGTGCATGCTATCTCACACTCTGTACTGAAATTACACAACACGGGAGGAAAATAAAGTCCAAGGTGTACAGCGGACGAGATAATGGATATATGATACACGATGTGATTGATTTGAGAAATGTAGATGTTTTCCGCGCGTTGTGAGGTACAGAACGTAGGTCAGTGTGTCTGCTTGTCGGATCCTTAGACTGCAATGGATAATGAGTACGTAGGGAACACTGGGGACTGGGAAGGAGTCTGTTTGTTGGCACTTTTATGAAAAAGGGTTGCTTGGATTTTTACGAAAAATTGGCAAAGGTAAATTTCATGACAAACATCATGTGATTATAACTTGAAAAGAAGAAATTGTAACTTTTGGGGATAAAGGACCTCGACGAGGGATGAAGTATTTGGTCAATCTTGTTGGTTTCATTTCTTCCTTGGTAACAGAAACCAATTCCTAAAATCGTTTATTCTAACGCACGTAGCCTACTTGCTTGATTAAGCAAGATGGCAAAGCAGAATAGTTTTGCCTTAAATAATAATAATAATAATAATAATAATAATAATAATAATAATAATAATAATAATAATAATAATAATAATAATAATAATGCATTACTATCCTAGAATTGGAATAAGTATGGTTGTACACTAAGGAAAAAATTAAATATTACTTTCTAAAAACCTTTCAAGTAAACTTCCACAGTCAATTGACAGCTTTACGCTTAAAAAAACAAAAATCATCTAGGAAGCTAAAAGAGGAACAGATTTTCAGAAGTATTAAACCGAATAACAGCCTATACCATCTGGTTACTTGTGCAAAATCCCATTTATATTAGCAATGTTAAACTTTTTTTTATATAGCACAGCAATTGCATATGGATCTGGATCACCATTGTCATGAGTGCATGCAAGGTAAATGATAAATTCACAATTTATTCACTCCTACAAAGAAGAGATTTGAATAAATTACAAAAATGAATGACCCAAACTCCTGGTCCACGTGGTTAGGATCCATAATTAGCGATTCCGCCTGTTTTTATTTTCGTAACTCTAAATGTGGCTGTTTAATTGCTACTTAAGTTAAGCTGCCCCTTGACACCTTTCACCTGAACTTGACAGGTATTGAGGACTCACACTCCAATCTGGTCTGATTTTATGGTCACTTATCCCTCCCTCATTTTCTCAAGATAAATTTTATTTCACAGGTTATGAAGACCATCAGTGAAGTCTTTATTGCCTAAATTATCGACAGGACACTGCACACCCAAGACAGATTAGCACAGTAAAAAATTCGCTCGCCCTTTCTCGTACGAAGCTAGGAGTTTCTTAATTAACGTCTTCATTGGCGGAGGGCTAGCTAGCAACGTTATCTCAAAATAATAAGTTGAAAACTGGAAGGGGAATATCTTGACTATTTATACACATATACATATATACATACAACACACATTTATATATATAAATATATATATATATATATATATATATATATATATATATATATATACATAAAAGTGGATTATGTATGTATGCTCCACATGCACTCTGAGACGCATTGAGCAATTTCAACCAAACTTGGCATACATATGACTTACTATCTCGAAAAGAACAGTGTGTGGGTAAGACATCACTGGCACCAAAGGTTGGGGGTGATGTGGGAAGGGGGTGACATGTAAAAATAACTGAAAATGACAGATATGTGTCTAATCTATAGTTTTAGAGATCTCTGAGATGAATAGTGACACTCCCAGTGCACTTTAAGTCCAAGTTCAATCCCAATACGAAGGGTGGGGGGGGGGGTTGAGATGTAAAAATAAGTGAAAACGACAGATATTAGTGTCTAATCCATAATTTTCGAGGTTGCTGAAATGAATATTGACACTCCCAATACCCTTTAAGTCCAAGTTCAGCTCCCATAAGAAGTGGGGATCAGAAGGGTGGGAAGGGGGGTGACATGAAAAAATAACTGAAAACGACAGATATTAGTGTCTAATCCATAGTTTTCGAGCTAGCTGAGATGAATATTGACACTCCCTACGCCCTTTAAGTTCAAGTGCAGCCCCAATAGGAAGGGTGGGTGAGGAGGGGTGGAATATAAAATGTCAAAAATGCTGGGCAATGTAATTGAAGCAACTATCTTAACATGAAAGGGAGAGAGTGAGAGAGAGAGAGAGTGAGAGGGAGGGGAAGTGAGAGAGAGAGTAGAAGGGGTGTTGGGAGAAGAGAGGATAGTATGCCCTTTGTTCTGTAAGCCGAACAGCTTTACGGGGAAATGAATGCTGCTATATCTTGTATTACGCACATTTTCAAATCCGCGTCAAAAACTATATATGTGTAAATAAAAATAATTTTTCATTTTCCAAAAATTTCTTCTCCAGTCTAGTTGTGAAAAGAACACATTTACCCTTTGAAAACGCATTCCTGCATATGCTACATGTCATAGATAACTTTCGTAAACCAAGTTTACGTGAAATATGTTGTTGCTTCGAGAGGACCGAGCGGATACGTTGCAGATTCGTCTTGGCCTGCGGTATGAGACTGCAGACTTTCCACAAGGATTTGCATGAATGATGACCAACGAGATCTCAGTTCGGTTTGATTGTCACTCATAAGAATGGAAAATAATGGGATTTTAACGCAAAGATT
Source organism: Macrobrachium rosenbergii (assembly GCA_039081455.1). Classification (NCBI taxonomy): domain Eukaryota; kingdom Metazoa; phylum Arthropoda; class Malacostraca; order Decapoda; family Palaemonidae; genus Macrobrachium; species Macrobrachium rosenbergii. Next base: position 9,544,216 of record JANJGK010000017.1, on the reverse strand, counting down.
TGCTTCTGTTGCCTATTTTACTTTCTCGCTAAATGAGAGATAAATATCTGAAAGGGATACTGTCCTCTGGAGCTCGGGGAGTATTTAAAATTCTAGCAGAGAATGGTTTCTGCCTTAACACAAAATTTAAGATGATTAATATACCTGAAAAGAGACAGTTTCGCTATGAAAGGCTGAACATAAGCAGAAGAAAGAAAACCTTCAGTCAAATTAAAGTCGTTTTAAGAATAGACAAAGTTTTATTTCCAAGTTGGAATAGTGTGGTAGAAAGATTATATATCAAATCAGATTCTTCAAATGATTTTATGGATGTGATGTCTTTTAACAAAGACGTCTTTCAAATGAACACCAGCCTTTGGGAGCTCGAATTTGAAATTCAAGTCAATGGCCCCTGCAGGCTTGTTTCGTATTTATAGGGACTTATCATCTGAATAATAATAATAATAATAATAATAATAATAATAATAATGGGGAAAACAATTGTGAAATCAAAACAAGCCAAAGAAATAAAACTGAATTTAGGATTAAAAGAGAACGAAAAAGAATAACGAGAGAGAATTAAAACAGCACATTTACCGATTCCACAATTTCCAAGTGATCCTTCGAGGAAGGCACGGCAACATTAGCTGGATCCTTATGCCGTTCGGATACCAATTCTAATAAATCCCAGAGGCTGCAAATGGCGGAGGCAATTTTGCTGGACGTAGGAGGAAGAAATATTCTTTCCATGGGGGACAAAGAATTTAAATCGAGTTTCATTCAGCCCGCAGTAATCTTCAGGAGCAAATTCTTTTTTATGTCAGGATGTTTTAGCAAAAGATAAAAAACCCCATGGCTTAAGAATTTCCTTATATGCTTTCTAGAAAAAGGAAGGTGTTTGTAGATGCTTGCATAAATACAAATGTATTTTAATTCACTTATACATGCCTATAATAACCTTTGGCATATATATATATATATATATATATATATATATATATATATATATATATATATATATATATATATATATATATATATATATATATATATATACGTATATATCTATACATATATGTCCAGGGTAGCTAGTTGAAGGTCTAAAACGTTTTCATACTCGATATTTTTCAGAAAAAACTATATCTAGCTACCTTATTCAAAACATTAAAGTTCAAATAGCCCATATGCCAACAAATATTTAAATTTGAGTTACCTCCGGAACCTTCGACAGAATATTTTGTCTGTTATCTCACAATAACAGACAAAATATTCTGTCGAAGGTTCCGGAGGTCTTAACTCCTTAGGGTGAAGAATATCAGTTTATTCACGAACATCGAAATCCTCCCCCAACAATTCTCAGAGAAGCTTGCGAATGTGATTTGCCTTTATTACAAAGGAATGTTTCCAGCCGCGTTGAAAACCAATCTATTTCCTGTGCTTTTAGAATATCAAACCCGGAAGAGTGTAATGCCGGAAGCTTCCCTGTATCAGCGAGCCTAGTTTGGCGCACAAATGGATGGCAGGAACGAGAAAGGACTTCCGCCTAATAAATTTACGACTCACTTGGGCCAAATCCTCCTTACGAACGTTAGTAAGACCGTGGGAGAAATATTAGCAATAGGAGAGGTTAATAACTGATCATATATCCATTCATCCTTGTTGATATAATACTTCCGATGATAGGAAGAACTTAATAGATTAAGTATGAACTCTGGCAGTCGATTTAATTGTATGCAGGTTGGGTATGTCATCAGGGTTCACTACAAAGCTAATAAGGGTTTATAATAGTTGGGGGAATACTTACAGAAGTGTACACAATTTTCAATAATCTCTGGCGGAACATGTTACTTGAATAATTGAATTTCATTAAAAGATATAATATAAATTTTGCGGGCTATTAGTTACTCTGTTCTTCTGTGCCTCAATAGGACGATATATATATATATATATATATATATATATATATATATATATATATATATATATATATATATATATATATATATATATATATATATATATATATATATATATATATATATATCGATAATTCACAATAGAATTATATATATATATATATATATATATATATATATATATATATATATATATATATATATATATATATAAAATTATGGTGCAGTAAATGATGATAAAATAATATAAGATTCTATATTGTTATTATGCTCATTTGTCGAAAGGCGAAATAGCGAAATTTTATTTCTATCTCTTCTGCAGCATATAATATTTCAATAACGGATATACTGCTTCACTTTACCATATTAGCCCAGGTCATTAAATTTAATTAATATCATCCAAGCACAGTAACTTAATTGGATGGCAAATGAACAAAAGAATTGAATTTGTAATTAAAGGCTTTACTGAAGTTAGGCACTATTTTTATGGAATTTAAATGATCTTATACTGACCATGTCAATTAAAATGAAAGTTAATCATACTTGAACCATTAACTGAAATATATGACTTTCTTGTTGTTCCCAAAGAGCGACCAGGCTTTGAAAGTAGTGGCGTAAGGACTTAATAGAAGGAACGAGCTCTTAACAGAATCCAAACACTTCCATGTCTTCTCTTGGGAGATGTTACAGGTCCTTTTGCAACTCCCATCAAATAAGTACATGCAAGAAAAGCGGAAACAATCTAGTGATATGGATAGTTGTAAAAATAAGATAAGTTCTCATTCGTTGAGTCATGGTGATTTCAGAGAGAGAGAGAGAGAGAGAGAGAGAGAGAGAGAGAGAGAGAGAGAGAGAGAGAGAGAGAGAGAGAGAGAGAACTTATGCAAATATACATCTGTGATTTATACATATTTATAAGAAAATTTAATTTATTATTATCAAATTTAAATCACCCAGAAAAAGCATTAAACCATGTGAACAGTGAGGGATAATCCTCGCTTAACACAATAAAATAAACAAGTTTAATGGAATGGAGGATATCAACAAGTATTAAATAATTATGACTTGGGAACCAATGTATTAGACATTATTATGTAAATCACCGAAATAATCATATTTGTATTACAAACTTATGTTGCAGTTATAAAAATTTAATGCACAATTATACACGTATGATTTTAATAGGATTTTGAAATCTGCTGCTGCTGCTGCAGGCCTCATGTTTAACTAGAAATATTTCACAATATTTGCAATTAACGCAGTTAATTTTTGCATAACATTTTTTCAATATTTTATGCCTCTATATTTTCTCTGTCTTTCAGACTGTTTCTCTATAAAAGCTATATATATATATATATATATATATATATATATATATATATATATATATATATATATATATATATGTGTGTGTGTGTGTGTGTGTGTGTGTGTGTATGTTAATTTTTCATCAACATCTACGAATACATGAGAAAAGTTGCAGGGAATCATGCAAAATTCTTTGTAAAATACATACAACAAACATTTTTCAAGAGGTGAAAAGAATATTAACTATTAAATACATTTTATTATCCTTGATAAATTGATTCAATATTCACCAAGTAAAATCGAATAAAAAATAGAGAAAATATCATACAAATATTTTAAAGTAATATTTTTTCAGAAAACTCTAAAGATAGTTAGTAATATCATTGCAGTATGATTTATGCTACTTTAAATATGGTTAGCGTTCGTTAGAACTCATGGTTTTTCTGTGGTAGTGGAGAAACTAGGTACAAATTCATTGCTGTGATTCAAACGTCGGATATCGTTCCGGAGTGCTGATGCCCTTTGTAAGCTCTTCAACACAGTTCTAATGGCATTTCTTCACAACACTCCCTTCAGGAGCCTACAGGAATACCAAAGATAATGGTAGGTTCCTAGAGTAGTGTTTTAACAAAGGAGACCATTAAGAACTGGTTGGGACAGAAAGTGCATTTCTATTCCTTACAGTTAAAATTCTATGTTCAGGAATTATCTAAGATATTCAGCAATCGCTTCATGTCTGAAGAGACACTTATATTGGTCTATTTCAGCCTGAAGGAATGAATTTCAACATTGTTTTGACCAGTAACGTGTTATTACTCTTGCTCTCTATTCCTCTCCCTTAACCCCAGCTGCGCCCCACTTTATTGAGCTAAAACCAGGTACAGGATTCAATGTTTCAGTTCACTGGCTGCTGGAGAGCGAGAGCCAGCGCAAGGCTGGCTTAATCTAGATAGCTAGAATGATTCAATCCACTGAAGTATTTCGGGTATTAAGATATCGCCATAAGGTAATTCCTTGCGTCGCACAGAGGATGAACTGATCGCTGGTTATTCAGTTGCGAGACAAATTTGCTACCACTTGCGTTACAAGGAGAGAGAGAGAGAGAGAGAGAGAGAGAGAGAGAGAGAGAGAGAGAGAGAGAGAGAGAGAGAGAGAGAGAGAGAGGGGGGGGGGCAACGTATTCTTATATGTACAAATTTTACACACGTTGTACAAGATTGATGTAGCTTCTGATTTATGGTGATTAAAAAAAGCTTAATTGCAAATTATGAATACGTATGAATCCCACTACCCACCCTTGACAATATAACTCCCCCGGCCACCTCAAAATTATAAAAAAAAAAACAACACTGACCGCATTATCGAACGCGTCAATCTGGATTAAACTAAATACGTAATTTCCCTCATGACGGTTTACGTGCAGCCGTTGATTGAAGCATTTTTAAATATTAAAAACATGTTGTGGTTATAACCCGTTTGGACCAAGTAAATAATTGTTCCATTACTGTAATTTTCAGTTCGGGTCTGCGTTACATTTAGCAATATTTTACACGAAATTTATTACTTTATGAGGCCATTATTTTGTGTTTCACTCTCTTGCTGAGTTCTAGTATATATTTATTATTTTTGCACGAATCTGAGTATGGACTATAATTTCGTGTGTCTTTCAGTAAAGAGAAGTGTTTCCCATCTGTCTGTATGTTTATTTATTTATTTTTTTTTTTACATTTTGCACATACGTTCCTCTTTGCGCATGAACCTCAGTAACCCTTGAAAACCACTTAAAATCTGTCTTTAATTCTGTTAACTCGAAAATGTGAATATTTAATGAATTGCTGTTAAATCAGCTACCGCGTTCCGACTGATGAAAAACGTCTTGTCTACACGGATTCCAGCCGCCGTCCAGTGGAAATAATTTGTTTTACAAGGGCTCCGGATACAACATTATTGCATTTTAAATTAAGTATATTATCTTAGTTTAACCAGACCACTGAGCTGGTTAACAGCTCTCCTAGGGTTGGCCCGAAGGATTAGATTTATTTTACGTGGCTAAGAACCAACTGGTTACCTAGCAACGGGACCTACACCTTATTGTGGAATCCGAACCACATTATGACGAGAAATGAATTTCCATCGCCAGAAACAAATTCCTCCAATTCTTCATTGGCCGCTCGGAGAGTCGAACGCTGAGCCAACAGCGTGCTAACCGAAAGCTCTACCCACCCCGCCAAGGAAGAACTAACATTATTGCATAACCGACAGCAGGTTCGAAGAGGGAAACTCAAGGAAACAGGATTCCTTATGTTTGACTGGCATGATACCAGTAATATATATATATATATATATATATATATATATATATATATATATATATATATATATATATATATATACATATATATATATATAAATATATATATATATATATATATATATATATATTATATATATATATATATATATATATATATATATATATATATATATATACATATATATATATATATATATATATATATATATATATATACATATATATATTGCTCATAGTCATTCATCTTCCCTTTCGTGCTAACAGATACTGTCACGCAAATTAGTTTAGGCTTACAGCTTTGTTAAGGGAAAACTCTTTTCATCAATGTACTTCAGACCCAAGAAGCCTTTTTTCTATTTTTTTTATTACCTTATTCAAGAAGTTTGTTCATTTGCACCCTTATCCCTACACTACCCTTTCTCCTATTGGAATTCTGATTTCAAGAAGTGATTGATTGATGGCCATATGTTGTTAAATATTAACGTAATATAACTTCTGTACTCTAAGCTTTAGTTTAAAAAACATTAGTATCTTCTCAAAATTTCTTTTGATGAACAAAAGACAAAGTAACCCACGGAATTCCTTTGGGAAAGTTTAGTCACTATAAAAAGACAGATATTACCTAGGCATATCCTAACAAAAAGTGATGCTGGTATTAACTTTGGTAAAAATAAATATATATATATAATTTTTTTCTTCACTCCTGTATTTTCTGATAAAATATCAACCAAAATTGTCCTATGGATACCAATATGAATAAAGAGTATTTCAAGTCTTAAGTTACGAGGAAAAAGGAACAGTCATCAGGTAACTAAAGAGTATCTTACTCGTTGAAATCAAACCATCAGTCATTCGACTAGGTTATAAATAACACTCCTTACTGTCTACCAATAAAAAAAGTGTGAACAATGAGGCATTAATTACTTCCTTCTGATATAAAGGTAATAACTCAAAGGTAAAGATTCTACAATAAAGATTTTATAATGCAACAATGTCGTGGTCTTAAACATGATGTATTTCTTTACTTGTTGGTCGTTTTCTGAAAATGAAGCAACACACACAGAGAGAGAGAGAGAGAGAGAGAGAGAGAGAGAGAGAGAGAGAGAGGGGGGGGGGATCTTGGTAAACTGATAACATTTCTTCAAGGGAAAGTGAAAACAAAACACAATTACCGGAAGGCTATCAGAGTTCAATACTCTAATATCCAATACTTCAAAGAGATCGGCAAATGGATCTCAGACTTACACATAAAAGTTGCCTTATTGGCAGTATGGGAAAATGTAACAGAAAAATATCTATATAAAGGCACGTTGTGCAAATACAACAGACTGTCCCTTGTTACAAAGGTTAAAAATACAAACATTAACTAGACAGTCACGCGAGTAGAATGGAATATGTTAGTGTTAACTGCTAGTGTAGTAAAGCAAGTTGAAAGGAATAAAAATTAAGTACCACACACACACACTCACACATACATAAATTATATATGGGTGTGTGTGTATATGTGCGTATGAGTATACGTATGTATATGTATGTATGTATATTAAAAGACAAGACCTAATTATTGTCAGACAGAATTCAAAGAAAGTCTTACATAAATTGAGAATTTCATGAGTCTGCCCACCTACTGCAGTCAGCAACTCAAACCAAAGTCTGCTGAAGGAAATGGTAGAGGCTACGGCACAGCCCCAAAGATAAGCACATGTAACACCTGCGCTCACCAAGCAGCAGCGAGCTTGAACACATTTTAGTAACTTAAGCAAACTATCACATTTTAACAGTAGCTAAGCAATAAAACTGATACTATAGCATTAAGGAGGCGTGAGTTAAAGCTTGCATGAAGGAGGTGAGTGGCGCTGATGTTAGAGGTCGATAAACCGCTATTAAGCGCTCAAGGGGAGTGCAGAAAAAGGGGAGCATTTGGAAGCTTTCTCATCGAGGGGTCCATCATTGAATCTACAGTTACAGAGAGAGAGAGAGAGAGAGAGAGAGAGAGAGAGAGAATAAAAGAAAATGGAAAGTTTACTACACCGAACGATCCATTACATAAAAGATGAAGGTTTCTTTTCACTCTCCTCGTTTCGAAAAAAGAAAGAAGGAAACCGGATCGCTCCTGAATCATTTTTCTAAGCGTTCAACACCGAGGTAATAACAGAAGCTGGAAAAGCATTAGAGAACTAAAATGGAAATGTTTTATTCTTTCCTTTTCTCTCTGATTCTGGGTTGACTAAACGTCCTTGACTAAAGGTGTTACTGAAAGGTCAAACTGAACCCAACCATACTATGAATTTTTTTCCCATTTTCTTTGTATAAAATCTCGCGGTCCCCTGAACTGGGTTTTTATCTCTATACTGACATTTTGTGTTGTCATATAACGGAAAGGAGAAATTATGGTTTACATTTGATTGCGAGAATGATAGTCTAAAACTCAAGTGGCTGAGCATGATACGCTGTTCGTGCAGATGAATACTGAGGTAATATCTTTCATTCCGCTGAATTACCCCTTTTAAAAAACCTTGTAAAACACACACACACACACACACACACATATATATATATATATATATATATATATATATATTTATATATATATATATTATATATATATATATATATATTATATATATATTATATATATATATATATATATATATATATATATATATATATATATATATATATATATATATATATATATATATATATATATATATATATATATATATATATATATGTATATGTATATAAGAAAGATGTTGGTGCAGCCAGGCCACAGAACACATCAGGTAAGGTAAGGGTGATGAAGTGAAAGGTCGTTCATTAATAGGTCGTACATTTATTACGCCGACGAGTTTCGTAACAACATTGTTACATTCTCAAGGCTAAAAGAGAGAGAAAGAACGTACAATTTAAAAATACATGGAAATACATTTTTTTCTTTTTAGTCTCAACAAATTATATACATGTACATTAAAAAGCAAAAAAAAAAAAAAATAAATAAAAGCACCTATTACACCAAAAGTTGAGGACTGAATGACCAGAAAAGGAGAGAGAAGCAACGAAGAAGCCGGCTCAAGCCAGATACAGATGGAAAGGGGAGGTGTGTGAGTTCAACTTGGGCACTAACTGCTTAATTAATAACGATTCTAAAATGAGCAGTTCATGAAAACAATTTGTTTGGCTCAAAATAGAGAAGTCTGAGTCTTCGATATTGGTTTTACACATTTTAGCATGATTTCTGATGTTGGAAAATTCAGGATTGGACAGTCTGTAACCAGTGCGATGGCTAACACCTTTATGTGAATCAGTCCTGACCCTCAGCAATCGTTTATTCGATCCCACATATGTCCCCAAATTACATTTGAGGCAAGTATATTTATACACGACTAAAGATCACATTATTGGGCAGAGTCTATCTTTAAGTTTAAAAAGCGACCTTATTGTAAAAGGGTTTTTCGGAATGAGAATGGCCTGTAACATGTTAAAATGTTTTACTACTGCAGACTTAATATTTTTTCTAGATTTATCGTCTTGAATATATGGTATACTGTCATTTAATCTCTTCCTTGGTACTGTACTAATAACAGGAGGATCAGATAGTTTCCTGTTTAGGAAATTTTTGCAGTATCTATAAAAAATATGGGATGGAAACCAGTCGTCGGTAAAATATTTATGTTAAAGCGATACTTCTTCATGGCAAGATTCCCATGACGAGGTTAAAGTATAAGCCCTATGGAGGAGAGTAAAAATTTAATTAGGTTTAAGATTATAAAAGCAAACACTATAAAAATTTGAACCCAGGAGTATTAAAACTATCGTTATGTCGAATCACTAGGACATCCATAAATTCTAGTTGATCGTTTTCTTCTCTCTTCAGCGTGAATTTAATAGTGGGTGTATTTTGTTAAAGTACGAAAGAAATCGATCTGAATAAAAACCAGATTTGAAAAGAGCAAAACCAAGAGGTGATCCCATTGCCATCCCGTCAACCCGTTTATATAAATTACCATTAAAAATGAATGCAGTGTCCACCACTGCAAAAGTTTCTTAAAACACCTACGATCGTAGTTTAACTACAAGAGACCATCCGTCGGTGCTCCACACCGGAGAACAGTATTTCAGTAAAGGGAGTACAAATGACCTGAAACAGGTTGCATTGATTGCATCAGTGTTATAAATGTATGAGGCCTTGCGAACAATACCTAACTTTCGTGCGGCATTCGTGGAAACTTTCACTGGATGTTCCCCAAAAGTTACACCTAAAGTAGTTAAAGCTTCAGACTCGTTCAGCAAAGTTCCATCACCTAAAGGGGAGGATGGGGTGGGAAATTTGTACGAGATTGCTAATCAATAGTGTTCTCGTTTTACTGGAGTTCAGCCTCATACCCCACCGACTACGCCATTCCCTGATCCGGTCCATGTCCCGACTGAGGCTGAGGGCAGCTTCATTTCTCGTAGGTGGAAACTTTACTACATCCGCAAGTGTTGCATCATCGGCATACTGAACAATTCTTGTTTTCGAGGCCAACAACTATGTCACCTGCATACACTGAAAATAACAGTTAAGTGGACCAAGAACACTGCCCTGTGGAACTCCAGACACAATAGGTCTCGGTTCACTAACGATCCCGTAAACAGCAACTCGCTGCTGCCTACCTGTAAGGGAATCTTGAAGTCATCCTAAAACACATCCACCCACTCCAAGATTCTGAAGTTTATGAATAAATGCCTCGTGATTTACTAAATCGAAAGCAGCACTAAAATCTATATGAATTACTCTCCACTCAAAACCATTATCAAGGTTCCCTTGCAAATGGCAAGTCAAGTCTAAAATGTTAGTAAACCACGGATTCAAAATCGACCATCTGAATACTACACTGTTTAGCATAACAGTGTCTTTGGTGACGCATATTGAACAAACGAAATGTGAAAACTATTTATAACACGTTAGGATATATATATATATATATATATATATATATATATATATATATATATATATACATATATATATATACAGTATATATATATATATATATATATATATATATATATATATATATATATATACATATATATACAGTATATATATATATATATATATATATATATATATATATATATATATATATATATATATATATATATATAGTTATATATACTGTATATGCATACAAACACACACACGCACACACACACACACACACACACACACACATATATATATATATATATATATATATATATATATATATATATATATATATATATGTATATATATATAAAGATAAAATCAACGAAGGATTTTATCTTTATTTATATATTCATCACGTTCCATATTTTCGTGGTTCAGTTATACATATATGTATATGTACATTATCTATGTATGTATGTATGTATGTATGCATACATACATACATACATATATAAATATATGTATATTATATGTATATGTATGTATGTATGTATGTATGTATGTATGTATGTGTGATGTCACATGGGTGTTTACCCTGAGGCTTGTTAATTATAAAACATCGTATCATTATTCAGAATGAAAACGAAGTATTTCGAAAAGAATATTTCGAAAAGAATATTCAATGAATTTAGTGGCCTAATGAACTATTTTTCTTTGTCATTTTACAAACAAATTAATAAAGAACTTTTCTGTCCCTTTCCCTGCTCTCCTGTCTCACCGCCAGTCTGTCTGTCTGCCTGTCTGTCTGTTTCCTTCTTCCCTTACTGCAGTAGAGCGAGAGTGACCAGCGTATGGAATGAGCACTCAGGGCGATGATGCCTTATCTGCCTGTCACAACGTTGCCGCACAAAACTCTTTTATTTGTCAAACATCGTCGCTTCCCTGAAGATTCCTTCTCCTGAATAACAACAAGAGCATTTTGACGGTTCTTCTTTCTTAAGCATATGGACTACTATTGTGTTATTTTTACTTTAAATTTTCCTATCAGTAAATTCTATTCGTTCGTTTTAAAATAAAGTTTTTTAATTTGGATCATCTTGAAATTTTTCCTTTTCCATTTTGTTATTATGGATGAATCGCAGTTATTCTAACTACCGATTGATCATAAAAAAAAACGAGGCGTTCAAAAAGAATTAAGGGATCCAGTTACATGTTTTTATCCGGGAATATGTAATTGATGCGATTTACAAGCTGTATTTACAATAATATATTTATTTGCCTGCCTTACAAGAGACTTTCTCTGAACGTTTCACTCAGTGTCCGTAAATAATAAAAAAAAAATTATATAGTTTCTCTGTATCGCCTACAAATATTTAAAGGGAATATGTATTTACTCCGTTCGTCGTCATCTGACTAAGAAGGAATTCCACATACTTATCAATCATTTGCAAGATGTCCTTAAACCACTTCGTATAAAAAGTACCAGAAAACGTTTGCTTTATGGATTTTCATGTTTCCACAAACACAAAAATATGATGAGAGCATTTCCCTTTGGATTAGGTGAAAAACGAAATCTTTTTTCCTTCCATCAGAACTTTAGACGAAGGATTTGCATCTGTCATCCCTATTAGCATTTGCTGCCGGGCAACGAACACTGTGCAGGGGCGAGATAACAGGGGGGGGGGTAAGTTTTTGGGGGTTGTTTTGTAGGGGAGGAGGAATAGACTGTAATCTACTATTTAATCCTGTATGCGGGTGAGAGTTATTAAAAAATTTTCGCTGGAACTACGACTAAGAGAAAAATCGTACGGCCAAAGAAAATTTGAGGACGTAAAACACTGAATGCCATTCACTAATATATATATATATATATATATATATATATATATATATATATATATATATATATATATATATATATATTCACTAACATATATATATATATACGTATATATATATATATATATATATATATATATATATATATATATATATGTGTGTGTGTGTGTGTGTGTGTGGGTGTACATATGAAAACAGCCTTCAATTTCTCAAAAGAATACCTCTGCTCCTTACCCCATTTTAAATCGTCAGTTGCAAGATTAATCAAATGAACATCCATAGTTATGGTACACAGTCCTCATACCCAAGTTGGTTACCAATCGACATCAGAAGGCCCACAAACCGACATAAATAAATTTTGTTTACCTGGTCGGTGCCTATTAACTGGTGGGAAATGTGTCTTGTTTACACAGCGAACTGAAGCAAACAACCCTTGAAAACGTCGGAGCGGCCAGACCATAGCTATATAAAAATGAAAATCCCTTAGCTCTGGGAACCTATTTGTTTGACTGGGCATATGTTTACTGTCCATCCAGGAATATTTTCCAATTTGGGGTGGGGGGGTGGCGGGTGACGGGGATGTGGTAGGGGATAACCTTCAGTACCATAAATAACTTTTTGAGTGATCGTTATTGCTGACATATGCAAATAATTTTTTTTTTCTGGTCAGTTGTTAAATAATTCCATTATGTATCCAAAACTCTTATAGGAATCAGTATCATATTTAAAAAAAGGTGCCGGTTTTAATGCACTTCATATTTTTGTGGCGGTGGCAAGTGGAAAGTTACAGATCATATGATTAAATGCTAAATCTACCATGCACCTAAAGCCAAATGTAATACATATTTTTCATTACTGTACATGCGAAAACAAACTTGAATTATGTCACCAATGTATTATTATTATCATCATTATTATTATTATAATTATTATTATTATTATTATTATTATTATTATTATTATTATTATTAATGTAGCATCTAGTTAGTTAGTAATCTTAATGTATGTTTCCCGCATGCACTTCCCATTCTGATATGGACATGTAAAACCCTTAAAAAAAAAATAGATCGTTTTAAAGGAAATCGCTTGAAATGCATAGCAGCTGGTTCTGACCATACTTTTTTTTTATGATATTGCGAGTTGATTAGCAGCTATCAGATGAATCAGAGATGTGTCGCAACTTTTGCTTTTTCTTTTTTTTAGTGTTCTTTTGATTGGTAGGCATATATATATATATATATATATATATATATATATATACATATATATATATATATATATATATATATATATATATATACATATATATATATATATATATATATATATATATATATATATACACACACACATATATATGAATATATACACACACATATGTATATATATATGTACGTATACATATATACATATACATGTACGCTAGTGTGTGGTGAATACTTTTGAAGGAGAAGGAGAGATTTTTGATAATACGTTTTAAGTCTTTGATCGTCGTGTAATGAAGAGGTCTATCTTTGATGGAGGGGAGGTGCCATTAGGCTTTCTTTTCTTTTCTTTATGGGAGTTCAGTTAATACCATTGGTGGAGAGGGAGAAGGTTTCAATGATGCATGCATTTTTTCTCCTTTGTTCAGTATCTAAAGAATATATTTGATTTGGAGGTATTTTATTCCTATCGGCCTAATCGCCAAATTCCTTTTTTTTTTTTTAATAACAGTGGAGTTCACAATCGTATATTCTAGAAATTGAACTGTTGCGAAATCCATAAAAAAACATCATGTTTGCATATTCCACATCACTGGAATGGTAAGGCACCGTCTCCAGTTTCTTGCTCTCAAAATGAATCAGGAATATGACCATTGTAACCCGGACACGCTCACTTATCTTGGCGGAAAAGCGAGACTGTTCAGAGTAACAAACGAACTGATCAGCTCCAACGCCACCCCCCCCTCCCATATCCCTGACTAAGCCGACATCAAGTACGCCATACTACTTACCCGTTTAATGCTAAACGGTTATTCCAAAGTTTATCCTTGGATAAGTGTTCCATAGTCCTCTACTTCCTTTCCTAGGAAGAGAAGATTAAGACATCACATATTTGCACAGGAATTAATTTTTTAATGTTTAAACTATAGATAACTTTGCAGCTTAATGTATCTGCGGGCGAACTCTTTAACATCCACGAATAAATGATGATAGCTTATATTTCAGCTCTTTCAGTTTACTTTCTGTGGGAACTTAATCACTTGAAAATGAAATGATGCCCTCCAAAGTAGTCAGTATTTAACATGGAAAAAAAATACACCCATCTCTCTCTCTCTCTCTCTCTCTCTCTCTCTCTCCCTCCCTCCCCGAGGGAGAACATCATTCACCAAGGGCCTTAGAATGTCTAAACCTATATGTTGAAACACCTTTGATCCACGAAGTTCAAAGCAATGCAGTATTTACTTTTCTGTCGTCCGACCGACAGCTCTCGACCCTTGGTGACCTATTGCAATGGAAATCTACCACTTTGCCTGTGGATGAATGCTCCGAAAGTTGATGGGACGAGATTAAGTCAATAATCTACGGAACATCGAAAATAAACATTTTACAAAAATTTAATGTTGCCAGTGATAACGAGAGGACCTACTACCCGAAGAGAACCGATAAAATAAATTTTTACTTTTTTCATATTTTTTCTTTATATTCAGCTCAAGTGGGTGGGAATTTTAACCCTCCAGGTATTCTTCCTAATCATTCTGCAAGACCAACATTCTCTCTCTCTCTCTCTCTCTCTCTCTCTCTCTCTCTCTCTCTTTACGAGTTGCTCTTTCTTCCTGTGTCCGTCTATTTCTCTTTACCTTTCTACCTTCTTTCGTATTTATATGCAGATATTACAAAAAAAAAATTGAAAATGCCAGAAACTCACAAAGACAAAGCAATTCACAAGGAGGATTGTACTATAAGGAAATGAAGCGGGTAAGCATAGCTTATATTGTTACCATTTTCGTTAATGATAATGTTACCGCATCATCACAAGTATCGAACTCAACACCAGAAATAACGTAGATAGAAAGAGATAAAGTGACATTTTCTATATTTTCTTTCACCACCCGGAAACATTACTGGGAGAAAAGCCAAAGGAAAACAAACCAATGCGAAGCAACCTTCTACAGAAGGCGACAAAAATTACAGTGGCAGTTTTGACGAGATGTAAATTAAGGGACAATCAGCTTGCCAACTCGGTCTATCTCCTCATGCCTCTGTTAAAATTATTCGAGAAAGCTGAGGTTCAATTAAAGTGAAACGGAACACTTTTTCTGTGCTTTCTCCTTGAGAAGCTGCTATCCCATTTCAAAGTAATTAGAACCTTTTTATTTATTTGCTAAAGATATGTGTACGGCTTCGTTGTGTTCATATTCACACATTATGAATAGGCACTAGAGATCTCAAGTCTCTTGTTAGCGAATATCTAGAACAACTGCATTCTCTTTTGTACGTGTAAAGTTTTCAGTTAAATGAAATTTTTAATTTCTTACGCGATAATAGCTATTGCTTGAAGATTATCTACAACTCACAAACGAGGGATTAAAGACTAAAGCGAAAAAGACAATGGTAAATTCGTTATCTTTGAATGTAAAACATATTATCTGAAGCTCCTCAAAATTTATAGATTAAAAAGGAGATAATAATTTCGATAAATGTCCTGTCCTTCAGAATTTATGAATACCAAATCCAAGATCAAACTACTGTAGAGTCAAGATTAGAAAGCGCTCTTAATTTTCGTTCATTATTAAATTTCTCTTTATTTCCAGAATTGGAAAACAAATTAAAATCTTACGAGGCTTATAGACTTAGAACAAATATGATGACAGACAAATCAGATCCACTTTTCTGATGAAAATAAAAGACCAACTAAAGCATGTATAAGCTACCTTAATCCTGACGACTTTTACCAATATAATCCCAAAGACATCCCGTTTATTAGTTCCATGAATGAGTTACATAAAAAAAGATAAAATATTACGAATTAATTTTAATGGTAAAGCCTTTCCTCTACTCTTTTCGCAAATATAATCTAAATACCAATGCATTCGTGAACTTATTACCTGAATTTGTTACAATAATAGGTAAATGAGAATAAAATAAAAATATACAATTTCATTTGATTAAACTTCAGCACCTGTTCAAAATCATTATTGCGAAGTCCAGAAAAGCATATTTATGTAAGTAAAAAACGAAGACTATGTATATATAACTGACAAAACACCAGCCTTTCATCTATTCATAGAATATATAAATACGTAAGGACATTTTTAAACTTGGTTCCACTCTTATGCATTGATTTTTAAATAGGAAATTTATGAGAGCTGACTGAACTACTGAGGAACTAAGAAAATATTTAAAATAGGTTACTTTTTTAAATTAGAAAATGTGATCTGAGTTGGAAATTTTCAGGGGTATGATGCTTCATTTATAAAAGACAAATTGTCAAGGAAGAGGTCAAAGGCCAGAGAGGAGAGACGATGTAGGAACTGTAAGAGTTCGCTGTTGTCAATAGAATTCTGTTTCAGTTTTCCATTTGTATATATATATATATATATATATATATATATATATATATATATATATATATATATACATATATATATATATATATATATATATATATATATATATATATATCTATATATATGTGTGCGTGTATGTATGCATGTATTTATGTATGTATGAATGCATGTATTACTTAACTGTTATTCGTATAAGCCTTATATACAAAATTCATCAGAATTCCCAGCCATCTTCAATGCCGAGACTTCTCGATAAACAAAGCACTTACTGACGCGTCATTTCTACGACAATATCAATAATAGCTTTCGGATACAAGAGAAGGCTTCAGGGAATATCATTGATGGTAAACCTTCTATGAAATATTCAGCAGAGCTCAGCAACACAAAAGAATACTACTATTGTTTTATTCATCCAAAGGTAAAGAGCGACGACAGCATAGAACTCCGAACGACAGCGGAAAGGAACATAAATCTTTCAACATGTGATGATACTCTGAAGAATGTCTGTTATCAGTCACGCTTATATCAGTAGTATCCTCTCCGTATTTTTAATTTTATATGTAAATCTAACATTTCCCGTTTATTACGTCGAACATAATAGACGTTAATATTCGGCTGAAAGTGAAGATGGAAGTTTAACTTTCTTTCTTATGAACCAACAGGGATGCGCATACACACACACCCATACACGCAAACACACGCACGCGCGCGCACACACACACACACCCATACACGCGCACACATACACACACGCACACAAACACACACATATATATGTGTGTGTGTGTGTGTACATAGTCATTTTGCTTTTGTAACATAATAACCCGTATAAAACCATATAAAAAGTAACAGTAGTGAACAAATTACTACAAATCGCCGTAATGTCCGCAAGTATGCCAGTTTGACCTATAATTCATGAATATGAGCACCATAGGAAGTAGCTGGTGATAAATCCCAGAATATGTATTAAGGAATAATCCAGATGCGGAGAGCGTGGAATAATCATTTTATTCAGGCACATTTAGGTCAGGGAAAAGGTTATAAATTTGCCTAACAATATTGGACCTTCAAATAGAAGATTCAGAAGGAGACTATTTGGTTTTTGTTTTTTGTTTTTTTTTCATTCAGAGTACAGTTGTCTTTAGTCTTCACAAGTTTGTATATTTTGAATTAACCGTCTCAATATCCCCTGGTATTCAAATAGCTTGGAATCAACATGGGCACCAATTTCTTTATGAACTGAATGGATTATATAGACGGAAACAATGGAGATGACTGAATATTGTGTAACTTTGTAGGCGACACAGAAGTTAATAAAGCAAAACACAAAACAAAATTATAACCGGACACAAAGTCATGATAATATACTCTAATGCCTCTTGGCGTCAATATTCAGTTATGGGAAAAGATCAGTCTCTTGTACATTTTTTTTTTTTGAAAGTGACACAGTCCCATTCACCACACACCCAAAAGTTATTCCTTGGAAAGATGGCGCCTTAACGTTCATTCATCCAAATATTTTATTACATTAGGTCTAATAGCTCGAAGAGTAGTAAGTCTCACTGGAGGTGTTCCGTATTTATACGAATTATAATTCTTGAGAAGAATTATGATTCCCATAATTCTCTCTATCTCTCTCTCTATCTCTCTCTCTCTCTCTCTCTCTCTCTCTCTCTCTCTATAGCCTGCTAAAGAGTCTCGTGTCAAATGTTAGAGGATAATACTCACAAATGAAAGCATTCCACTTGAATAAAAGTGATATTACCAAGAATAATTCTCTTTTATTCTCTCGGATTAAATCCGATTTTAAACCTAATTTTGATATGACCGAGAACTTTCCTCATTATGAATTACGCAGTTGTTTATTATCTGTGTGATTTATGGTACTTGGATCACCTCAGGCTCCATAAATGTTACGTTTATGTAGTTTGATGAACGTAAGGCCAATATGCTGTATCCAAAGGTTGCGCCTTATCTATCTACATATTCTTCCTCCTTCTAATCTTTGCGTTCCCTTTCCTTTATTGTATTTTTATTCTCGCACTATACTTACTTTTTTAAACACATGTTCATTTATTTATTTACACAGTAACCGGCAGGAATTTATTTTATAGAATGCAGAAAGAGCAGTTGTTTCCGGCAATTGCTTAAGGTAGAAAGAACCTTCTTTTGTGTTCTTTTAGTGCTGGATATCATTGTTCCTAGTTATTTGAAAGACTCGACTTACTTAATCCCATCTCCGCCCAATGTTATTCCATCCCTATGATATGAAGTAAACTCTATTATATGAAGTAAAGAATTCCTTAGATTTAAATGCTCCTGGCTCCCAAAGTCAGAATAAATGGAAAGTGGAAGTTGACCTTGGAGAGAGAGAGAGAGAGAGAGAGAGAGAGAGAGAGAGAGAGAGAGAGAGAGAGAGAGCAAAATCAGAGAAAGAAGGGGCTTAAGGAATTAGGAGAAACAGAATGGAACGGGAGAAACGATACAAAGGAATAGTTAGAGTGATATCCTTAAGAGCTCTGCTTCGAATATTTGTAAAGTACAGCGGGACTCCACCGTTTAAGTACAACATCTGTCTGGAAGATATACCCAGGCCCTAATCGGACATTATTTCTAGAAATGTACCTGACAGGAGGGCTACCTTTGTGCATGCAAACGCGACTCCCAGTGGTCTGACGTTATTAGGTTTTGCAGAGACACCCACCCAAGACGGGATTCGAGAATCCATCTGGTATTGTGGCAGTTAGACTGGACCTCTTCCCTTTGAAAAGGTTCATCAAAACTGAATCATAAAATTGAATGTTAAATATTGTTCCATTTTATAAGATATTGCATGATAAATGCCCGTTTCTCTAATGGACAACTGATAAAATAAGGAATATACGTGTACTGGAACTGATGGAACTTTTATAAAAAAAAAAATAAATAAATAAAAAAGTCACTAATACTGAAACTTCACTTGCGACATAGGATTATAATTAGAAATTTTATTTTATTCCCTTCGTATTTCACCAAAGAGAAACATTCCTACTTCAACACTAAAACCTGCATCTTGGTCGTGAAACCTTTTTTCTGGAATTGGATTATATCGGACACCCGGAGTGTTTATTTTCAAAACCTAATATCCTTGGGAGCTTTGCAATATTGGGCCCAAAGAGCGCTTCTGAAAATGGAATTTAGGGCTGAAATTTTTCCTGGTTCCGAACAAGTAGTGATATTGTGTTTTTCTCCTCTCTGTCAAGATATTGCAGGAAGGAATCAGAAAGGTAAATCTTCAGAATTGTAGGTCCTGCTTTCAGTATTGGTTGTCCTCACTTCGCTTTTCCTGTATTACAGTCTCTCGTCTTTTCGAACAAGTAGCTCTAGTAGACAGTTCAAAACTTTAACGAAGAGCAGTCATGTCTACCTGTCTATCTGTCCCATTGACGATCTTTTAACAAGAATTGCTTTTAACCTTTGTAACCTTTGACGTAATTAGAGCTTAAAATGATCTTAAGTAGCACAAGTAAAATGTAACATATTTTAAGACTGTCAGTTCATTCATTCATAAGCTAAAAAAACAATTAGGCTTCAAAGAGCCAGGCAGAATTAGAAAGAAAAACATACATAATTTTCTGGGAGGAGAATAAGGTCAATTACATGATTCTCGCCTTATCAATAACGTTCATAAGATTCAATTTCCTTTTAGCGCGATCAGTAAATTTTAGGACATAAATAAATATTCCCGACGCGCATTCAGTTTTTCATCCGTTCCTTATGAAATGCCATTATATATAAACTGAATGATATTTTTTGAATTTTATTAATATACTACTTCTTGCTTCATGAGACATCAGTAGCCAATAACAATAAAATACTAAAAATTATATGAACACATATTGTAACATTTGTATTATATCATTTTTAACCTTAGAAAAACAGCTACTGGTTTTCAAGGCTGATGATAACTAAACAAAAATATTTTTCTATTCATATATTATGATGTACTATACTGTACATCCTCCCCCTTCTAATATCGTCTAGACTAGAGGAAAAGATTCTCTGTTGTGATACTGAGGGTAAATCCGGCCACTCCCTTTCATAAATGTTATGATTTCCCATCTACCCGAAGGGCATCACACACCAGTTGGTTTGGGTTGCTTCTACAAAATACTGTGCTAATAAATAGATAAATAAATAACTAAATAAATAAATAAATAAATATGTAAATAAATAAGTAAATACACACACATATATGTATATATATATATTTATTTATTTATTCATTTATTTATATATATATATATATATATATATATATATATATATATATATATATATATATGTATGTATGTATATATATATATATATATATATATATATATATATATATATATATATGGATATACATAAATACACGCACACGCACACGCACACACACCACACACACACACGCACACACACACATATATATTTATTATATATATACATCTACATATATATATACATGCATGTACTGTATATATTTCTTCGTTTCAGTCGTTAAACATTTATGTTTTATATATAAATTCAATCCACGGCTGGATTATTTGCTCTCACCTAGCCTTGTTGTTCTATTTGTATCGAATTCTTCACATGACTGTATCCAGTGTCAACTTGAGGATGGCATGCATGCGAATATTTATGCAATCCTACTCAGCAACGCCAAATAGCATTTGCAGGTGCATACTTCCCGCGATACACACAAGTATCAGAAATGGGCACTGCTTGTGTCATTCAACGACCTTCACATCTGCGCTGAGAGTTGAAAAGAATATTACTAGAGATCAGGGTAAAAAGTATTGAATATTTGAGGCCGAATGCCTATGGCATTCAACTGAAGATTTTCAATCGATATCTCATGGGAAAGTTATCTTATACAGAATTATTACCTCAAATTAAATTAACTAATTTCTTC
Source organism: Macrobrachium rosenbergii (assembly GCA_039081455.1). NCBI lineage: Eukaryota > Metazoa > Arthropoda > Malacostraca > Decapoda > Palaemonidae > Macrobrachium > Macrobrachium rosenbergii. Next base: position 9,522,457 of record JANJGK010000017.1, on the reverse strand, counting down.
ATTCCGTCTTTCAGCGAACTTTTCTAATGTTGCTTCTTAATAATTTTTCTTATTAATGTTTCTCATTTAAGCCACTCCTTGCCAGAATACGGGTTTCTTACTTTCCCTTCAACATATATCCCCGGCGACATAGTCTTTAACATTTTCAATGTTTTCTTACCCACCAATTGAGAATCGAATTCTTGAAATCCTGAGCTAAAATCGCTCTACCGATCTTGACAGGAAGAAATATTTCTCTGAGAAGCGCTTTTGTCGATTCAGATTATCCGAGATTTAGAATCTGTCAGTCGGAAACACCACTTTCCGTCTTCTACAACGATTCTCTTTGGAAGCCCAAATATTGAACTTAATGTTTATCAAAACTGATGCACTATCAAAGAAAGAGAATATTGGGTCAATCAATTGTACATTCAGGGTGGTTAGAACTTGTGCAAACACAAGCTTTGTGTCTTATACTTATGGTAGATAACATATATTTCTGAGGTAAATTTATCTTGCGTAACTGCGTTGCATAATGTTCATTATTCCAGCAATATTTTTGAAAGTTTTAACAATAACTGATCGCGAAAATAAAATTTATATGAACCATAGATTACAGTGAAATAAAATGATCTTTTTTAATATGAGCACATTTCAATTATTGTGCTCTAAAATAAACTAAACACTGATACACCATCCTGTATTGACATTTGCAACTAACGAACAATAAGAATAATTTTATGGTATTACTCATTAACAATGAACAAATCAGTCATAGAATGGAAACATTTATCAAGTATTATTTATTCAATCCAATGAGGGTAGATGATTTTGTGGATACAGTTTAATCTTGGATATTAATATACCAACTAAATATTATTTCCAAATGTTTATTGTCCTAATTCCTGAATTTATTAGATGTCCCCCTATGAACTTTTTATGGCGTTGTCCCCAAGTCATCTCCCCGAAGGAACAAAGGATTTACTTTAACATGAATTTCATTTAGATATCTAACTACCAAACATAAATAAAAAGCACCATAAACAAAAGCAGTTTAAGTGTATTATGTATCAGTTAGCGCTTTACTGATGATTACATGGGGCCTTGAGAAATATGAGTCAAATGTAAAGATAAATATTCCTAATGTTTGAAGACTGAAAAAGGAAACACTCAGTCTCAGGGAAATTAAGAAAGAAAATTAATATTTCCAGAATAAAATGAGGAAAGCTGATTGAAATTCAAATGATTCTTGATTGAAATATGCATCAAATATTAACATATTTCAAATTTAATCGCCTCCAAAAAATTTCTAGTTAAAAACAAGATCCGTTTAATAACTGACGCATACTTGTTCGATGCATATAAATTGATTTCCCCGCTGAACTCGAAATTATACCAGAAGGCAATATAAATTCATTAGCCAGTTTTACTGAACGAATGGACGAAATTTTGGAGTGGGAACTGAAGGTGATGATTTTAGCTAGGTTCTCCAGATGAAAACAATTCACTTTCTGACTTTCATACAGCCAGCTAGACAACCAAATTCATAATCTCAGCCCAAGCTGAAATTCTTTTTGGTATGAAGATGTTGTGGGTCGAGATTGATAAAGTTTATCTGAAAGTTTTTCGGCCAGAGAAAGACCCGTTCTTTGGCATTACCGAATTTAATATGTTTACCTACGCACTATTAAGATTCTCAAGGCTACAGGTTAATTAATGCAGTTGAAATCTTTCATTTAAAGGACTAAATATAATTATGTATTGCTTGAGAAGTGGTTTCTAAGACGAATATGAAATCCGTATCAAAAGTTTAGAATTAATCAGTATCACTGATTTTTCTTAATGTAAAATTCCAGTCACTTTAAGGAAGGCTAAAATGATTACAGGCAATCCCAGCTTTGCTATTACAGGAAATCACTGAATAATCAGAAAAACTTGTCAAATAAAATTTACAAAACAACAACATTCCAGAGCACGCAAGAAAGGTCAAAGTTCCTAAGCAGGACCACAATGTTCAAGAATATACAAGAGCAAACCATATGACTAGTTATAAATTATAACCCCTAAATCAGAGGTAAAAAAATCTGGCGCTGCAAAATTTTGCTAAAAGCAATTGGTAAGGATTTATGAAACAAATCTAAAAATAGATAAATGAACAACTAAATAAATATAGGAATAAACATGTCTGGGAAAAACTGGCAAACCTACTTTTCTGCTCCTAGTTTTCTAAATGATTCCTAAACCAACACACGTGATACTACGTGCGACTACTCAGAGAATGTTATACTTACTTGTCTCATCAGTATTTAGTTTTCAGGAACTTTAATGGTTCCATTACGAAGATTGAGAGAATCTATTTTTCAATTTAGGTTCAAAATTACATTTAGCAATTGAAAATCAAACTTGAAGATATGAAATCGACTTTTACTCACAGCCAATAACGGCCTTGCCTGTCTTGCAGACGAATTAGGCTCTAATAGTTACCACCTGCCTTGCCAGCCTGAATGTAAATGGAGGATGAATTTATAAGATGTGCTTCTTGCTTGGCATCGTGGCCTGAAATGGAAACCTTCCTTGACCTTTCATGTAGATGTTCTTTTTGAAATAGGCGAGGCAAACGTTGGATACCGTTGTATTTTGGTAATCCGAATTTTTTTAACTGTCGTCTTAAACCAGCTCAATACATAAAAGGGAAATCTTTTCTCAAAACTTTCATCCCTCTACATACTGTTCGGGTATGTTAACAGTGCCCAGGACATTTACATGTCATATATATATATATATATATATATATATATATATATATATATATATATATATATATATATATATATATATATATATATATATATATTTATATATATATACATATATATATATATATATATATATATATATATATATATATATATATATATATATATATGTGTGTGTGTGTGTGTGTGTGTGTATGCATTCATATATGTATATGTATATATAACGTTCCACCAAACTCTTGGTGGCAGTCGCATCACAGAGATATAAGAGATAAGGAAAAACTATGTAGGATTACTGGCATACTAAATAATACAGTTTCACGAGCTGCATATAACAAAAATGTTGATTGCTACGAATGAAACAAAAAATTCGAGATAGCTTGTGCCTTTTGTAACGTATTAAAACATGAAGCCTTTTTTCTTTAAAAGCGAATTAACATCGATGGTCTAAATTCAATTGCCTCTCAATTTATCCTGAAATATCCACCGCGTATTGGCAGATATCAAATTAAAAGCCGAAAAAAGAAGGGAATTTTGCAATGCTTTCTGTGCGATGTCTAACGTATATTTGTTCCTTGCATGTAAATAGACATAAATAATAAAATACAAGATGCCAGTGAATGCAATATTCATTAATGAGTAGCAACACTGGGAAAAAGAAAATCATTTCGTCTGCCATGGAGTGCAATGATTTTTGTTATACAGATCGCAAACAAAATATATATTGCAACGTGTGGCACTTGTATCTTGCGTTACAGCAATTGTGTCTTAGTTCGTTTAAACTGAATTACAATGAAGTGGGATTTAAGTATATAAATAATTTATACAGCAAGAATTATATTGTACATTAAAAGTGACTATTCCCTAAACAAAAACTACCCATTTGAAATAGCAAAACGAAAGTTACCGCTCTTTGGAAGAGATACATTGTAGATATTAAAGCAAAGGCTAAAAGTTAAAGATTGTTTGGAAACATCTAAACCTTAATGACAGAGCTAAATTTGTTTAGACTGTGCAAATTTACGCGTAAATATTAATGACGGAGATTAATTCAACATTCTGAGAAGAATCAAGAATAACACGGCAATAATCATACTCTACCCTTGCGGGAGACGCCTTTTTTCAATTCATAGGCATTAGCCTACCTCGGGCTTTCCTCTGCTCTTCGGAATCATTGCTCTTTCAGAATTAATGATTATGAATTAGTAATCTGAATCCATCCATTTCCCTAACCACTGGGTCCCATAAAATGTCGTTAGGTCACATTGTTTCCGATATCATCTATGCTAATATATCACTTATACCACAGCCAGCAATCGTGGGAGTGCCATTATCTTGGCCTAGGATCCCACTGCTCAGAAATCTAGCGCACTTTGGAGCGTTAGGTTGCCCTCGCAAGTTTATAAAACCTTCAAGGTTATTGGCAGCAGCTAAAAAAGTTTTGGTCCCCTTCTGATCTGAGACCAATTTCGATTTTTTATTGCAATGACATTTTCTGTAGTGACTACTTTACCACTTAACCCTGTTTCATCAATCTTCTAATTCAGCTCGCTGAAATTTTTCACTCAAGTTCTGAATTTTTACATGCTACACACACACACATATATATACTGTATATATAGATATATACATTTATACATATATATATATATATATATATATATATATATATATATATATATATATATATATATATATATATATATATATATATGTATATATACATATACACATATATATGTTTTTGTGTGTGTGTGTGTTTCGCGCAGAGTTTCTCTCTTTCACAATTTTTGTTGTAGGCAATCGCCTTTGTGGCACTGACTTCTTTGATGCACACTTTTCATTTTTCCTTACTTCTGTTATCAATAATTCTTCAAAAGTTCTGGATAAGTATACATCACGAATCTATATACTTATCCAGAACTTTGAAGAATTATTGAAAACAGAAGTAAGGAAATATGAAAAAATGTGCATCGAAGAAGGCAATGCTACAAAGGCGATTGCCTACAATATATATATATATATATATATATATATATATATATATATATATATATATATATATATATATATATATATAGAAATCATCAACACACAATATATGTATATATATATATATATATACATACATAAATACCTCGTTCCGTGTGAGAGATGTATCCATTTCAATTACTTCGTCTTTGATCTTACATAAGAGTAAGAGGCATTTGACTCAGGGTTGAAGGTAATAAATTCAATTTGTCATATAACATTCCCTTCAAGTAATGAAATTACGGTTTTCGAGATAGTGCGCTTTCCCTGTTGATGTCAAGCGAGTATGTAGGTTCCAGTCAAAGAGATTAACAACATTGATAATGTAATGAGAGAGAGAGAGAGAGAGAGAGAGAGAGAGAGAGAGAGAGAGAGAGAGAGAGAGAGAGGAGGTGAATGCTTGTCACTCCTATTAACGTAAAATGACAAGATACTAAATTGCTTCCAATGGCCATTATCCGTTATTGTAAGTTGTAAGCAACTAACAGCAGCCCGAAGTGATATGCTTAACCTAAAAAAAATTCCACTTAACTTTAAACCAGGAATAGATATTATATAGTTTTCTTCAGTTATGGTGTATTCTAACTCTACTGCTCTAAGATCCGATATTTTTGTGAAGGCAAATACTGCTACTTTGGATTTTTTGTCTGATATATTTGGGAGAAAGTTAACAACGAAGAATACTGTAAGTGTTGTTAAGAGGTATTGTTTTAGACGTTTTGTCTACAAGAATAAAACTTAACAATCTTAAAATATTCTTCGCTGTCAACTGAAAACTGTAGGGAAATCATTTTCATTTAGTCTTATCACAGCAAATTTAGCTTATTATGAAAGGATCTTTCATTGATTTATTATAAACAGGAGATATTGGATTTATAGCGAGAGATCCTTCATGAAATTTGTTTTTAAAAAGGTAATTGGATCGTGGCTAACATCAAGACGAGAGAAAAAAATCTAAATTATTCAAAATGTAATTCATAAGGTTAGGTGTTCTGACAAGTTTTCTTATGACTTGAGTTGTGTCTTGCCCGGAGATTAATAAATATTAATTTTTTAAATGCAATTTACACTGATGCTCAAGTAATCCGTAAAAAGAAAGAATTTTACAGCATCGAATGACACAGAATTATAACATGTATAAATGAGAAAAAAATATCGATTAATCATACACAAAAACCGATCAATATTAAACTTTGAAATACGATAAGACAGATACCTACATTTAAACACAGTTTGACATCGGAAAAAAAGTATGACAATGTTCTGTCTGCGACGCAGTAAGTACTGCCTTTTCTCCTCTTAACGCTTATCTTATCTGCTGTTGGCGGGAAACAAATCTTTCTCCGTCTACCGACGGTCCCCGGGTGATTCCTCTTGAGCCTCAGAGGAAATTTTCCATTTTTGGTCCGTTACTGGTTTGCGTCAGCCTGAGAGCACTGCCCAGGGTAATGGCAGGGTGAAAAATATTAGCCGTGCATGACGAAATCCATTTCTCAAAGACCTTCTCTGGTGCTTGGGAAATCCAAATAGATAACTTTCTTCGCCAACATTTTTTTATAAATGAGAATATTCAAAATTACTTCAGCACCGAAGATTATTGAAGTAAATTGTCAATAAAGTTTTTATTATTTTCAGCTTGCTTAATTTGGATGAAATTCCTTGATTTGGTAACTGTTAATGAAGCACTGTTTTTTATTTATTTCTCGATTTCAGACTGGCTTATACTGTCTTATCACTTCGATGGGAATTTTAGATTTTCAGATTTTCATCTTTGTTATGATTGCTATTTAATAGTTGTTTCCTTAAAAGAATACCAAATTTCTACAACGAATGTGAAAAGAAAAGAACATTATTTTCTTAATAATCACCACTTGGCGAGCATTCACAAATATTTGTGCGGTTCTTTCTCCACATTTTCAATCAGCAACGTCAGTATTCCAGAGGACTGACCCATCCGTTGGTTTAATGTAAATAATTATCGCCTGAGCGCTTTTCCTCTGTTGCAACAGAAGTCGCTTCTGTTGCGCGCGATGTTGGGAGATCGCCGAAGGTGATGTTTATGTCGGGGTGGCGGGCTGGGGAGGACGCAGATAAACGTTTTCCGATATTTTTCCGATATGGTTTCTTCTCCAAGACATAATATACACCACGGAAGCATAGATTTTGGTCTCGCGTTGAGAATAAGGTACGAATATTTCTCTGTTGACTGTCGCATATACATACATACATACACATCACGCACGCACACTCAAACACATTATATATAAATATATTATATATATATATATATATATATATATATACATATATATATATACATATATATATATATATATATATACATACATATATATATATATATATATATATATATATATATATATATATATATATATATATAAATATATTATATATATATATATATATATATATATATATATATATATATATATATATATATATATATATATATATATATATGTATATGCATATACATATACATACGTACATACACACACATTATATATATATTTATATATATATATATATATATATATATATATATATATATTCAAGAGAAATTAACTGAGTACTGTCCGGATACGAAACAGACCCCATTGAAACGTAAGTCTTGTGAAGCAAAAAATCTTCAGTCTTTACTCCTGTTTCCGATAATTCCCTATACAGTTGTACAAATATGTCAAAGTGTAAATTGCCTGTAATATTATATGAGGAAATAACTAAGTTTCTCTGTTTAACAGATTTCTCAAATGAATGGAACATGTTCTTTCAATATAGAAATAATGTGAGTATATCAGACTGAACGACAGACAATGCAAGAAATGTATGATATGAGAAATGTGCGGAACAACCACAGACCTCAGCGAGAATGCAAAAGATGCAGTAAGCACTAATAGAGCGAGAAGAGGGCCGGGAATGATTTAATCTCTTCCAACCGAAAATCTCTCGGAAATAATTCTGACACCCTCACGAACTCTGTGGAATATGGAAGTACATATCAACTTTCCTTTCAACTAGTTTCTTTATTTATAAATGCCTTGAAAAGCGTTAAGTTTTTTCTAGAATTTTTCCTAAAGCTTAAAGCACATTTCCTCTCTTCACGAAAATGCGTTTTAAAATTAAAAAATCGAAATGTCAGAGCGTTCGTTTTCTTCCTGATAAAATCTAAATGCTTTTTGGAAAGTGCAAATCTAACTCGGCGTGAAGGAAGGATTACAATTATCGTTTACTATGTAAAATCGTGTGATGGGTAATTATATCGAGAGGATCTGGTTCTCTTATATTGAAGAATATTTCACCTAACAAGGCAGTTACAATCAGCACACTCCAAACAGCCTCAAAGCCTCGATGTCTTCAGGATAGAGTGCCATCTCCAGCAAGAATATCACACGGAAGAATTGTATTCGAGGAATGACAGGAATTCCAGTTATAAATAAATAATACCATTTTGATTCTAAAATTACAAATATTCATTCAATATTTACTGTATTAATAAAAGAACTTGACAGATTCTCTCTCTCTCTCTCTCTCTCTCTCTCTCTCTCTCTCTTCATTTAGTGACAAATGAAGAAATGATCTTTAACAGATGTTTTCTACTGAGCTTACCTTCCGATACTAATAAAGCTTTTCATAAATTTCCCTACGTTTTCAAATTTAGTATGACGCGTACCAATAATATAAAAAAATATATTGCGCCTTAATGAGCCCCTAAGGATTATACGAGATGTTTTATGTAAAGCTAATGAGTATTTGTTGAATTTCATCGTAATAATAATAAGTTTTATGCTTTTTATTTCAGAAATAATACTAGCATAAAAAGTCGGAATGGTTATCATTCACTCTTTGAGTGAAAGAGCTTGATAATAATAAGAATGTAGAAATCCAGCTTGAAATAAATTCATAGGTTGAAGATTTAATGCGCACCAGGTCTAGCGGAGCTGTCATTATACAAATGAATGTTTTGTAATCTCAATCTGAACCTCGTGTTAAATATAAATCTTTATATCTAGTTACCTTAATCATATTTTGGTAAAACTTAAAAATCCTCTAATTTTCATACAATATATGCCACGGGTGCTTTATTACTTTTGTTTTAACAACAATAAAACAAATTCTCCTTTAGAAAGTAATTCATTTAAATTTGCTCTATTAAAATTATATATATGTATATATATATATATATATATATATATATATATATATACATATATATATATATATATATATATATATATATATATATATATACATATATGTATATATATATCTATAAATATGTATATACATATACATATATACCTATGTATATGTATATTTATATATGTATATACGTACATATATACATACATACATATATATATATATATATATATATATATATATATATATATATATATATTATATATACTGTATATGTATGTATGTATGTATAATTTTGTTTCTTCGCCTATTTAGTAAAAAAAGCCTCACCTACTTATGCTGATGTTCTATTGCTTCCATGGTATTCGCGACATACTTGCTTTCTTTTATGGTCATGGCAACTGCGTAATTCCCTCTCTTCAGTGATTTTGGTAAAACAAAAATTTAAATATTTATGCATTTTTTTTTATGTTAGGTGAAATTATTACAGTAAAATCAAATCTCGATCGCCCATTTCTTCAATTTCTCTTCTCCCCTTCCCACTCATGGCAGAACTCATTTCCTTTCCTCCCACGAATATTGTTTTGTGTCATCTGGGAAATTACTTTGTGATTTCAGGAATAAATCTTATATTCGCTGCGCTGAAATATATGACGGTTCAAATTCGTGGACATTTTCTGAGAGGCAGACGTGATTTTAAAGTAGGATGAAGGAAAGAAGGCAATTCAAACGATAGCAATAATGCCCTTGTGGTTTTCGGGATTTTCAAAGATCAGGAAAACTTCTAGGCCTCATTTATGAAATTCCGACTATCAAGCCAAGGACTAGGGCACTTGCGGCCATTCAGGGCTTAAGATTGCCTACCTGAACATATATTAATACTTCCTTTCTTTTAGCGTAATATATATATATATATATATATATATATATATATATATATATATATATATATATATATATATATATATATGTGTGTGTGTGTGTGTGTGTGTGTGTATAATATATATATATATATGTGTGTGTATGTATATATATATATATATATATATATATATATATATATATATATATGAATGTCTTTTCCTGTAATACTACAGTGTAATATGAATATAAGAAGGCCCATAAAACACTATTTAAACATTGAAACCATATATTTCGGGCACTAGCTTCTGTGCCCCTGTTCACTGGTGGAATTGCACCAGTGAACAGGGGCACAGAAGCTAGTGCCCGAAATATATGGTTTCAACGTTTAAATAGTGTTTTATGGGCCTTCTTATATTCATATATATTATATATATTATATATATATATATATATATATACGAATATATATATATATATATATATATATATATATATATATATATATATAAAATATTATATATATATAAAGAATGTAACATTTTATTCGCCTAGGCTGTTTTATCATCGTATTTATATAACTTAAGCATTCTTCTAACTCTCGTTAGCATTGTCAGAGCGATATCTTTCTTAAGCAAGTCATAATTTCATCCGCCTAATGTCGCCGACTCACATCAGAAGGAAATCCCTTTCGGAATTCTACCCCTTAATGGGAATCGCGAAGATATGCGAATAATTTCCAAAAAAGGGAATGCAGAACAAGTGAATTCTATCTGTCAAGTGTGTATTTTTCAGTCTTTCCCTAGAAGACACATTGGATTTCGCCATTAGCTGTTTATTATCGAATTCTGATTACGCATGCAACAGGAACGCGTTTTCATCAGATGCTGAAAATATTGCATCTTGGAAAAATATCATAGATCACGTTTCTCGTTTGCTTTCTGTCAGTATTTGATGAATGTCACGGCTACAATGAGACTCTATTAAATATAAATGGAGTTTGATCATTGCATTTACCGCGTATTTTCTTTCTAGGTCTGGGTGGGAACAGCGAGCACAGCCGTAGGTGCGCATGTGTTCTGTGTTTATCATTCTACCGATTCGTTTTCTGAAATGATCTACACACCAGGTAGCACAACTGTTACCCAAGCTTTAGGAGCATAATGTCCGTTACTTGTTCGTCCTTTACATATTTCGCAACGGAATAAATTCAGCAGATCGTGTTCTTATTTTCTAATAATATGCTCGTTTAACCTGCATCACAAGAGGTCCATGTACTATTGAAGAGCAATTAGCTTTGACTGTTAGACAAAAAATTTGCTAGACTGAATCGCTATGCGAGTGCAGTCATTATGGAGACTTCAAAGAGAAATAACGTAAACACCACTGAACCAGAGTATAAATAATAATAGTAATAATAATAATAATAATAATAATAATAATAATAATAATAATAATAATAATAATAATAATATTAATAATAATAATAATAATAATAAAACGACAAATGGAAACAATACTATAAAACTTCGGAAAATGGGAGAATTACCCCATAAACCCTAGAGAAGGGTTCAGTCCTCCAAAATTTCCTCTTATCACGGGTTTTGGGCATTCTGTTATATTCTCCAATACTGCTCTGCTGGAGTTCTCGTAAGCATTTCAAGATATAAACCAGACTGACGGCTGAAACCATTTTAGCGCAGCACAGAAAGCTGGATCGATGCTCTATGGCAATCAAAATGATATCCGTCCTGAGACACTCTACTGGGAGTTTCAGGATGTCAGACATTTCACAACTGATTTCTCCTCCGCTCAGGAGGACCGTGAATTACAGAAAAGGGAATTACAAGACAGGATTTTCAGATCCGTCTATCATCGATTTAAAGATATGAAACCGAGGAAAAACCATTGACTGCAACACCAGAGATTAATTCAACTGCGTGTGAATTAGATCAATTATGATCTAGGTTTCACAGAAATTTTCTCAATATGACTGCTTTATATTTTCCAAAATGCTCTCTCTCTCTCTCTCTCTCTCTCTCTCTCTCTCTCTCTCTCTCTCTCTCTCTCTCTCTCTCTCTCTTTGTGCTTAATCCCATAATAATTTTTTTCCTTTATTAGATCCCGAATTACCATCCAAACGTCATGTTTGATGCTGCTTAATTTTTCCTGCCTAAAAAAGGTGCAAAATTATTTCATGAGTAAATATATCCAGAGAATGTCTATAGTAACCAAACAGTATACAGTCTACATGATATACACACCATTTAAAAAAAAACATTTAGCGGAAATAAAATGAGAAAACAATAGAGTCCGTATTATATATTCTCCATGTAAAAATAAGGACCATTAATTACAGACTTTAATATTACTCTCCTAACTTCGTTCCTTTTCAGACCCTCAGTTCCCTCGGTTAGGAGAGAAAATTTTTTTTTTTTTACCAAGAGTGATAAAACACAGAGCCACTTTTACAAGAAGTCAATATCTATAGCCAATCGGATGTGGTTTGGACGAGGAACGGGAAACACCATATGCTTTTTGATTACCTTTTCGATACGTTTAAACAAACTTCAGAATTATACTGTACTAAAGATCATATTCTGGGCATAAGGTAAAGACATCTGACCTAATTCACTCCACAGCTTAAACCCATTCGTGATTCCGCAGGCGTGCAACGCAGCTGGAATGCTGTTTACATTAGATAGTATGAGTACCTTTGACTAGACTGGGTGCTAAGTATATGTCAGGCAATAAAATTTCGCGAATGAATTTCTCTAGATAAAATTGGTACAGTTGCGCATTATGTAATGTGTATAACAAATGTGTACAAGGTATTTCGTCTCCTTAAGCGCATGACTTTTCAGACTTTATACAGCCTTAATAAAAATTATCATAAATGAGTAAAAAATTTGGAGTGAACTTTTACATCATTATTGACTAAGATATTGCAGTAATGTTATCATCTCGTTTTACTATAAGAACATTATGACAAGATTTCAACGACAATTGCTCAATTATATTACGAAAGCTGTCTCTGGTAATTATTGAATGCGAAATTATTTATATATATATATATATATATATATATATATATATATATATATATATATATATATATATATAGAGAGAGAGAGAGAGAGAGAGAGAGAGAGAGAGAGAGAGAGAGAGAGAGAGAGAGAGAGAGAGAGAGAGAGAGAGGGAGAGAGAGAGAGGACTGATCTTACTTACTGAGAAAATTTTATGTAAATTTTACTAATATAAAGTAATGAAATTAATATCTGAACTTTGTAGTGTTACGTGACTTAAGCTAAGGCTTTGGTAACTCCCTCATTATTACCAGTATTTCCTTCTCTTTGATTACTTCTGTGTCTAGCTATGTACAAAGAATCGCCAAACAAACTCACATTGATGCATTCACCCTTATTCTGTACCGTAAATCATACACCAAGTTCTGAATTTCGTTCCAGCTAGAATTGCATGAAGCAAGAGATTTTTTTTTTTTACACAAGGCTCCCTAGTTTCTTTTGTGGTGTAGTTTGGGGACTGAGAGAGAGACTTCTTGCAAGCCTCAGTTACCCAGAGATTGTATGCAGGAACTTTCCCCAGAGAGTATATTTGTGTTAGTGGCTCCTCAAGGAACTGCATCACGTTTGAGAAACATGCAGCAAAGGTAATTTCTCTTTACGGAACTGTATTTTACAAAAATGTGGGAAAGTTACAAAGGGTATAGTTACCTATAATAAACACTGATTACATATCCAGACAAACCTTTGAAAGAAATGAAATAATTGTTATCCAAAGACCTACTTATCGTTCATGATCACATAAGTATTTAGCACCTATAGCCGTCTATCATGATTTGGCAGACTGGTAAAATCCAACGGCTTTCCTGTGAAAATATGGCTCATAAATGTAGCTGTAATTACTTCTAGGTAATGACCTGGAATACAGTAGTAAAATCAACATCACATATAGTGCATAATGAATTATGATTTTACTCGACTGACACAAGAACGCACTCAGATTAAAGCTGGAATCCGTACTATATAATGGTCAAGTTTTTTGCAAAAAAAAAAAAAAAAAAAAAAAAAATTAGGTCGGCATAACAAATTAGTCTGTGACAACGTAAGATCATCCAAACAAAATATCTTCACATTTTTTTATGGTAAACATAACAACCTTGTAGCCGGATCCTTTCTGAATTCCCACACAATAAAAATTATTATACAATAAAAGATTAAAACCGTCTTGCGGCGGAATTTCATACCGCATTTGAAGAGTTATTTCTGTTAGCATAAGAATTTGTCAGTTGAAAAATAATATTTCTCTCCCACCTGCAGGTTAGCCTGGTTTCACAATTTATAACGCAAGCAGAACCCTATAACATTTGTGTCTCTCCGCAAATTTATCTTGAACACTATCCAGTTACGTGAAACATTTGGGGCTCCGGAATAAAAGTGATCGTACATTTATATAGTTTTACTGGCGATTGTTTTTGAGTTACGACACAAAATTATGTTATGAATGCCGTACAATAGTACACCTCAAGTTTCTTCTGGAAAAATATGTGAAAATATCTCTGCTGAAGAATCTGGCTTCTCACAAAGATGTGTGGCCGAAAAGATTCTTGTTATTTCTATCATGAACAGATTTGGTTTGGTCTGTGGCGGGAAAATGTTGGAAGCAACAGCTTCTCTCTTTTAAATGGATTCCATCAGACTCATCTGCAAGGCTCTATCATCTAACGGAATAAAACCGAAAGTCTGTTGTATTTATCAAGGGTAAAGATTTGTTTTCAAATGAGTGGAACGTATATCGAAGATTATATTTACTTCGAGAAATATTTGTCTTCTGAATATAAATTTTATACTTTAACATAAGTTGTGCCTGGCATATATTAGCAGAATTATGTACAGCGGTATACTTTTGTCTATCTTTATCTCAAAATTTTTCTTGCATATAATGTGATAAAAAATGAAATCGTACTAATTTGTCTCAATAAGCGGTCCAAATTTTACATTTCAAAGTTAAAGGGTTTTGTTATGATGTCCAAGAAATTTTGATGGATTTTGTGATACTATTCATGCAGTTTTCAGGTGGAATGCACAAACAGTTTAAAATCATTTAAGACCTAGTTACCTCAGCCATAAACCACAGGGAAAACTATAAAATCTTTGATAAAAACACAAAAAACAAAAACAAAGAAATCGCCGTAACTTGTTCTTAATTGCTATGCATCCAGAAGTGACAGCGTGCCAAGATTATTTTTCTTCAACGTATTTCCTACAAAAAAATGTCATATCAATGGTTTATGCAAAACAGTTCAGCCAAATACCTTCTTTTCCTCTTTCCCTTCTCATGTCGGCTTTTCTTCTTTTCACTCTACTTCCACTTGCTATTCAAGAAAAGGTTTCCATGAGCAAACTATTTCATCGTTCAGGGCTGTTTTCTTATGCAAATACCATGCTCCCGAACCTCTCTTGTCTTAAGGAAAATTAAGCAACAAAATTATGCCATAATTAGAATGAAAAATAATTTCTTTTGAACGTGATATTCCTGAAAGGAAGTGTGTTCCCAACGGCTCTCTTGAACTGTAATGATAACAAATATTATACATGGAATAAATTTTTATGAAAAAAACTTATTAATTCGGGAAAAGTATTCTTATACACATTCCTAAACACAGGCACACAGACAGATACATACACATATACAGTATATATCACTGAAAGCATATACCTCTATTTGTCCTACTGTCGCATGAATTACCCGTAGAGATAAATACAGTCCAAAATGAGATATATCATAAAGAGGTTTATTATCTTGACGTTTGCCTTCCTGCCGAAAAAAAGAGAACCGTGAAGCTTTTTATGGTTAATTACGTCATCCATCATCATTAAGATCAAATATCCTCTATTATTTGGTCTGAGGGGAATCAGAAAGGGGAGAGCTAATTCAGGAAGATCGCTTTGTCTTTGCTTGAAATGTACGTGAATCGAATTGTTTATCACCTTTGTGTTCTGCTATTTATGTCTGAGAATTAACAATTTAAAGTAACCCGATATGGCTTCAAGATCATTTCCACTGATTGATGTATTGCTAGCTATGCGGGCGTAAATATTTTACACCCTTTTACGTTTTCGTCCTAAATTATCCTGTTCACACCATTCATATGGTAAAATGTTAACTAAATAGGCATATTTGGAAATTCTAATAAATCTGCCTTCATCCCTGATTTATACGCTTCATACCGCTCCCTTATACAGAACATCTTACAATTTTTTTTTTTTTAAATTCCAGCCAAGACATAACATACTTAATCGCGAACCTAAGCGTCTTGGAAATATCCAGTGACATAGAAACAAGACCAGCCATACCTTTACCTAGACTAATAATTATGGTAGGCATAACGTTTCTCTACAGTGATATACGCGTCTCCTTTATCTCTAGGCTGTGTGTGTCCTGTATGCCGGAGATACTTTTTATTTCCGCGTATTTCTGTGTGCGCTTTTAACTTCAGGGAACTATTGATTTCTTTGTGTTTTCTTACTGTGTACTGAGGCCAAATCAATATAAATGGGGAAAAGTAAGACATTTTTATCTTGACCCACATCCATTTCTATTGCTCTAATATCTATTATGTATTTGAAACTAAACATGAAGCCAAAGAATGACTGAGTTTATCACCAAGTTAAGTGAAATTATAAATATGATTTAACTGCATTTATCGACAAAGAACGAGAAGAGACGAACAAATCATGGCACATAAGTTTAAGATTATGCTTATGAAATAAGATAACATTCCTAATTTCCTAATTCTCTTCAGTCTTATACTTTTTATAACTGAAAAAAGAGATTTTAAGGGATTAATGCTCAAGCCTAACCTTATGCAGTTTTTGATGGTGCTTCGAGAGAAAATAAAAAAATAAGCAAAAGTAAAAGTTCTGTGTTGAAATTTCAAAACTTCTTTGGTTAACTAAATTTGTCGTTTATTTATTTTCCTTCCCTCTGACAAGATCACCAACCTCTTTTCACAAATATAATAACAAAATAAAGCTCCAACCTTAAATAATGATTTTCCCTCTCCTTTAAAATCTAACCTTTGACAACTTCGTATATGATAAACTGTCGAAAACCTTCATTTCATAATCTCAGTTTCTTATTGAACACTAAATAAACACGAATTTCTTAATACATTGTGTTAAGTTTTTTTAAAGGACAGAGAAAGGAAAATCCATTTGGATGGCTGAACAGAGGGTAACCTTTGTTTTATGTTTTTTTTTTTTTTAATCAGTGTAAAAACTAAATTAAGAATGTGCAGGTTCAGGAAATCTGTTGATCCTTGATGTCATTCTTTTGTATAACATTGCTCCGCCTTTAAATGAAAATTCTCTCTCTCTCTCTCTCTCTCTCTCTCTCTCTCTCTCTCTCTCTCTCTCTCTCTAAAAAATACACATCAAATAACAGTATAAATTCCAAAATTATTAACGCCATCTCATTTTGTTCAAATAAATGGTAAAAATAAAAAAAAATAAGTGGATGACAGCATATATTAAAATTTGTATCAGTCAGAAGAACATATATGAATTATTCTTGCGGAATAATTCAGTAAAATTCTAAACCCTACACTGAATCATTTCCTGCCCCCCACCCCCAACCATGCATTTATTTGCTATAAAGTGAACAAATTTTCTCCTTCCCGAAAGATCAAAGAACTTTGAACTCCGTTTAGGGGTAACATCTTCAAACCTTAAGACGTCTGGCTATTATGAAGTCTGAACCCCGTCAAATACCATTCCGACTAAGACCTAATCTAGCCTGTATTCATGTTTTCGTTCCAGCATGAGTTACTGATATTATTTTACAGTAAGGACTGATTGCCATTTGTTATCACTGAAAAGAACCCATCAATATGCGGAACGAATAGTTATCTTGACTTGGTGGCAAACATATGTTACAATTATATACCCATATAAAAGTTGTCTTGACTTCCATTACCACACAAGAAATCGAATAAAAAAAGTAAAAGTTAACGATGTAGAAAGTCAAATTAAATTGTTTACTCTGTCGACGATAATCCAGTGACATATCTACAACATTATCCTGCGCATAAAAAAAAAAAAAAAATGTTTAAAACATTGTTTTCCTCAGCACGAAAAATCACCTAAACCTTAGTTTCATTTTTAAACTAAATAATAATCCCAGACATGCAAGGCCAAAGATAAATTACATAATTCCCCACCATGCACTAGACACACGCTGATTTAACAGGCAAACACAACATGCAAGCAAAATGGTCCGTTTTGCCTAATTATTGCTCGTGGAAGAAGACGTGAAACAGCTGAACTTGTATCTATGCAAACCGTAAATTTCCAACTAGAATGGGGAGATCACTATGTTATTTGAAGTTAAAAAGAGATATATGCAGAACAGAGACAGAAATATTAAACCAGCAGTTTTGTATACTGCATGGATTCAGAATCATCGAATGAATTGGAATATGTCACGTATAGTCTATAGCAATAATTGTCGTTTAAAAGCCAGATAGGAAAATCAGGATTAATGAAGCAAGGCAATGCGATGAACCTCTCAAAAGGAGCCTGGGACTCAGATCCGACTGATAAAATCATTCTCCTCCAACCACCACCAGCAGCAGCAACAAGGATTTTGAAGGCCCATTCAACAGGAGTGACATACCGGCCAACTTGGGGAACATTCCTTCAGCTGTAGAAATAAATACCACTGATCTGTTCCTCTTAATCCGTTGCCTGTCTGCTGTGGAAAACTCTAGTTTATATTGCAACCTTTATTAGACAGGATTTTGTTATAAGAGCGTAAATTTATAGTAATGCGCACACACACACACACACACACACACACACACACATATATATATATATATATATATATATATATATATATATATATATATATATATATATATATATATATAGCTAATATATATATATATATATATATATATATATATATATATATATATATATATATATATATACTGTATATTTATATACATATAATGTGTATGCATAACTATAAATTTACGCTGTTATAACAAAATTCTATCTAATAATATATATATATATATATATATATATATATATATATATATATATATATATATATATATATATATATATATATATATATAAGTTGTATGGATTACTGTATTAAAAATACATATATTTGCAAGTTTGTGGATTTTGAATGCAACATGTATACACACACTCATGTGATTTTAATATAGGTAAGCAGATACTCTTTATACTTACAGAAATATCCAAATAAAATTCACATGCTTCCGCTCTCTTATATACAGAAAAATGACATATATCACAATTTTCCTCTCTCAGGAATCGCAAAAATACTCGTCGGTTTTCCAGCCTGTTTACCCCATCCTTCATCATCTGGCTCAAATAACCTTCATTATTCGAACCGCAAGGAATCGGAGACAAGAAAGGCCACGGGATCCATTGCATTTCATCCTTGTTTGGAGTCCCTCAAGGACAAACCTGTCATCACGACCCTCATCTATGTCTATGAATGATTTATATCAAGAATAAAAGGCAAGCATAAATTCGGCAGCGGTGAGGTCAATGAAAATTTGCATTTTAATTTAAGTGATATTGTTCTTTTTCTTATACATATATTTTCCATGCGGTATTAAAGTTATAAAGAATTTTGTTGAAGTTAATGCTGCATTACCTATTCAAGAACTTAAGTAATGTTATGGAACAATTTTCATGGAATTAAGAGTAATTACGGTTTGCCATTATGTAAATACTTTAGCAATATAACAATATAATCTTAGATTTACTCCGCATTTTAAAGCGCACAAATCATCAAAGTTTAATGACATATTTTGGATAATTATTACACTCAAGAAAAATGAGCAGGCGAACACTTATTAACCACATGTATATCCCCCAAAATAAAATCTTCATCCTGCAAAGCACCATTTTAACAAAACAGAGAAATAATACGACAAATGAGATTTTACTGCAGCAGCGTACCCAAGTGTATATTCCTAAAATGAAATTTGTATCCTTCGCACTGCCGTTTTAACAAAATAGAAAAATATACAAATGCGATTTTGCTGCATAATGCATAGCATCAAGTATCTTATCAGGTTACGGTGAATGGTCTATGAATGCGCTAATAACTTCAGAGCAGCGATTTCCATTGAATTTGTCAGTCAAATTTTCGGTTTTAATTCTTCCTTGCAATTAAAATAGAAGCTTGACTAACTGTAGATCATAAGTGATTTAGGAACTAAACAAGTAGTCCTTCTGAATTGATTTGCCACTTCAGTATAAACTGGATTGTCTTTATTATGGATAAAGTCCTCCTCATTTAACTGGTAAGGTCGTCTTGGCATCTTATTTCATTGTTTGTATTTTTCTAGTAAGACAGTGTTGAAAATAAAGCATTCTTACGCTTGCATATACCACCACCAACTACTGGAGAATGCTCTCGTGAATATTCAAAATAATGATAATGGTGACAGGAATAATCAGATTGAAATTGGTTTTATATTCTGAGGACAATGTAGCTGGGAACAGTTAATATCAGTTTACAGTGCGTTTAAGAAAATAGAATTCAATGGTTCATAGGCACGTGTTCTCAAGCGAGTAATTGCATTGCCCGTGTGCATTTGCTCAGGTCTTTGTCTCTTGCTGCGTTTTGTCCCTCAACAGAAACAAATGACACATTCCCGTATACTGTACATTCTTTGGAATAAGTATGCACTGGGCTCATCTTGGCTATAAATTCTACGGCAATCTATCTCATTCAGTTACGTTTTTATAGCATTTGAACGTAAATAATTTCTTTTTCTTATTTGGCTACTATTTTTTTTATATTACAAATGGTGTTTATTAAAATGCACCGTTGAGAGTAAATTTTTCGACGAATCTATCGTTTTACAATTTGAATTGAATCATCTTTATCAAACTATGGCGAATTAAACTCTATCAAAAATTCTTTTCCGTTTGAAAATGTATATTTCAATTTCCAGTGGTTTAATAGACCCTATATGTTGTTAAGACATCAGTAATTGGAAATTATCATAAGAAAACGACCAGGTAAGCAGTCAAACAAACATCCCTAGAGACAAACAACAGATCTGTTTACGGGTTCTTCACTTATTACAGTTACATTGCTATGGTAGACCTTTTTTTTTTACATAAAACTGACGCTAATATTACATATACGGCAAGGTACATCGTAAGAGGCTTGCAGCCTCACTCTTAATGACTTCAAGAGAAACTAGTATATATATATATATATATATATATATATATATATATATATATATATATATATATATATATACTGTATATGTATATATATATATATATATATATATATATATATATATATATATATACTGTATATATATATATATATATATATATATATATATATATATATATATATATATATATATATATATATATATACATACATATATATTTGTATATGTGTGTGTCTGCGTGTGTGTGTGTGTTTATCACATCACCGTGATTTATGTACAAGCATTAACCTACAAATGTCGTTTAATATCTAGTTCGCTCTACCTCGGAAATAATGATGTATATATGTGTAAACCGAAGGGAAATTATAGTTGATAAGAAGTTTGTCGTCTCATGGGCTCGAACCACAGAACACGTGTTCTGTGGTTCGAGCCCATGAGCGAAGAACTTCTTATCAACTATAATTTCCCTTCGGTTTACACATATAAACATATATTATTTCCAAGGTAGAGCGAACTGGATATTAAACGACATTTGTAGCTTAATGCTTTTATATATATATATATATATATATATATATATATATATATATATATATATATATATGTGTGTGTGTGTGTGTGTGTGTGTGTGTGTGTGTGTGTGTAATATACATACACACACACAACACACACACATATACACATACATACATACATACATATATATATATGTATATATATATATATATATATATATATATATATATATATATATATATATATATATATATATATATATATATATATATTATATAATTTTTCTTAACTGGTATTACAAATTATCGAAATCCATTTGAAAAAAGGTGAAAGAATCTATCTAAGGTAAGGTAATGATAAAATGATAAGCGCATGTGTAGTGGTAGAAAAAAAATGAAAATATTTCGAAATCTAGCAAACAGTTCTGTAACATAATGCTAATAATCTAAGGAACAATGTCAGTACGTGTATCCTTTGGGGACAAAAGAGGAGACAACGCCTCTTCGTGAACGTTGAATATGTACAAACGAAGGATACAAAATTCAGCAGTTACCCCAACCCCCCATAAGATGCGTGTTCCATTTTAAATATTTAACCTAACACGAAGTGTGCTTTGATTGTTGGACGAAAATGAGGAAACCACTCAGCCTGCATTTCTGTTCATTTGGAAGTAGCCTGCAGTGCTGCATGTGGTTTAGTCTGACTGCACCAAATATATCGGTGAAAATACGTCAATTCTTCTAAAGCGACGCCTTAAATATATTTAAATACGTTGTAATATTTTTTCAGCTCTTATTCCCAGGAGAGTAATCGTGTAGCACTGTGGTCGTTAATGTTATCTCTTTGATAATTTCCTGGATGAATCCGGTGTACAATGTCTTTTTTTCCTGCATTTATATATTTTGCAGTAATTTGAGACAAATGCGATATAGGTTGCCTTTTACCCATTTTTAGATCAAAACAATAAAAGCCAATGGATACAAATAACAGTAGACGGTGGTATACTTCATTGTTAAGTGATATGTATTAACTGAAATGGAACGAATTTAGGTGACCTTTTCAGTTATTATAATACCGTGGCTTATTTGTCTCTTAATTCTCACGTATTCCTCCGCATTCTTTCCCATTTAACTCGTGATTACATAACCTTTCATTAAGTTGCCAATGTCTAAAATCGAATGCCAATCGTACATGAGTAACATATTTCAAACAATGTGCTGGAAGAGCAGCATCTGCGTTGCACTAGTATACCATTTTTATAAAAATAAAAAAAAAAGTTATTCTGCACACTGCAGTCTTTCAGAACTTTCCGAGAGAAAACATTCTACTCCACTGATGTAATGAGGAAAGTAGGTTGTGGGGTCATATCTGCATACTTCGACGCGAAATAAGAAAGCACAGACCGGAACACGAGCAGAACACACTATATATACATACATATAATATATATATATATATATATATATATATATATATATATATATATATATATATATATATATATATATATATATATATATATATATATATATATATTTGCGTTGTTTATAAAGTTAAGCAAAAGAACGATAATGTCGGGGAGAAGTTGGTCTCGGGGGATCTGCGGTTGTGAGCTGTTTAATCTTCTGTTGTATTCGCTGACGCTAGATGATTTCACACCCATTTTTGTACGAGTTTCTTTCCCTCCAGCGATGTTGTTGATTATTCCTCTGGTTTAATTTTTATTTAATACTTTTTATTCTACTTCAGTTGCCTGTTCTTATAGCTTATTCGTTCTTCTCATAGACAATTACTGTGAAGGAATCATTTAATTCAGTACAGGAGTCAGAATGAACGATATACGACATTAAAAGAAAAGAGAATTTGTAATACCAAAAGTAGTGTTCTCTATACAATTCTTTAATGGAAACATGCCTACAATTTGTGACAACAGATAATTTAATGTTAAACAAATATTAACATATATGTGTTACAAGAACGGAATTAACACTTTTTTGAAAGTGTACGTAACGTAATCCTAACGGTCTTCTTCAGGAAAAAGGCGTGAAAAGGTTCGCTCATGATAACACCTGCATCCTTTTTTCTCCCCTCTCTCTCTCTCTCTCTCTCTCTCTCTCTCTCTCTCTCTCTCTCTCTCACCGTGTATCGCCTCTCTCTCTCTCTCTCATCGTTTTCCGAAGTCCACCCACCTGAATCTCACTCATTCTCACCAAAGCAATTAAATGGACTATTTAAAGAAACGCAATAGTTTCTACAAAAATAAGTTTATTATTCAAATAACCCAACAAGAAATGAATAAAACAAAGCAAAGATTAAAATGCATAATAAATGAATTATCGAGTCAGATAACTAAACTCTAAACTGCAAAACACTTCTGATTAAAGAAGTCTCACTATGGCTAATAGCCTGAAAATATCCAAAATCACACATACTCCCCAAATCAATAACTAAAGTCATGTCAAAAAAACAGTCTACCACATGTTATTCGAACCAGTCCACAGACATCTGTCGAAAGAATTAAACATGATAGAAAACTCCCAAAAATATATGAAATGCAAAACACAATAATGGAAAGTGTAAAATGCATAGCCAAGATATGGCAAACGTAACATAACAAAATAATAATATAAAAGAGGTATGAATATTCATATTAAATCTCCCACACCAGTTCAAAAGTTCATAATGATTAGAAAATCATGGTAAAAATCACAAGTTCAATTTCCTCCCACAAAAACAGAGATTTCAAACTCTACCTTATCTGCCGATTTCAAAGCCTGGATCCTCTCCAAAGCTACGTCTGGACAACTGCAGTTCTATCACGTTAATGAACGATCAAACTCACTTTTAGGGCAGATTTTGGCATAATCTAGATCAAATTAACGCACGTACTCACGAATATACATAACACTTCGGAGATCACCTGACTGCCAATATTGCTGAGGTTCTCACGCAGATAGCTGAGGAATCAAACTATTTGCTGAACACAAAGATTTTACATCGAATCTCTCGACCTAGTTCCATCTGACTCCAAAAATTCTTTCATCACATCTTAAAGCATTGAAGCTATGAAATGCATATATGTATCCTTTAAAATTGTAGCAGCCATATTTTCTGAAATAGAGCTCGGCCACCACATAAGAGCGTCTCGCTCTCCTTAACGGCAAACTAAAACAAAAGCATATGTATAAAACATAACAGATAGAGCTATGCTCAATTAGCAATGTCTACTGCACTGCAGCTTTAAGGACTGCTCTCATGACGCACTTCCAAAGTCACTGGGGTTGTGTTCTTAGAGCCTTTACATGTAATCTTACAAACACGAATAAGCTTTACTACTCCCACAACAAGAATTATCAGTAAAATAGCTATTAAGACAATTAAAATTGTCGGCATAATATATTCCTGATACTGGAACATCACGGAATCGTCAATGTCTTCCTACGGTGGAACAGTTATTGGCACCTTGGTTGTAGGTACCGCCACTACCAAATGCTCATTATGCGTATGACGCATAATTATCTTCTCGGAACTGTTGAATACAGCACGGCTAAGTACGAGAAAGTCCGTAGACAGGATTCTGCAGGATGAATCAAACAGTTTGGATCCTCGAAGGACGAATGACGTCGACTTGTTGTTCTGGCACATCATTGTAACTGCACATTCCTTGCAAAAGATGGCAGTAAGGGTGCTGGTGGACTCGATGTGGTAATCTCGCAGGAACTGTCTAAAGTCACATTCTGTCGGAGTCTGTCCATGAACTAACGATAATTCACAACCACCCACAGACACAACTCGCAACTGGAAAATACTACTGTCATACACACACTTCTCTCTAACTAAAGTACAACTTGTCTCATAATCAACTCCGGAACCTTGATATTGATCTCCCAAAATGAACATGGTCTCTAATCCATCCCATGTCACTACTGAGTCTCCAAAAAGCACTCGAAAAAGGTCTAATAACAAAAAAGGTTTCATGTTACTGAACCAAACAAAACTACTAATGCAAAAGTCAAACACTCTTAATGTGAACTAATTCCAAGTGTGTATCTCAGAATAGTCACAGTCAACTCACTATCAAGCACAACAACTCTACGGAACTCACTCATAAAAAAAATTCTATCCAAACACTAAAAAGTATCATATCTCGTAAAAGACATGAAAGTTCTACTCCGGTTAGCAAATATTTCGCAACACCTGACTAACTCTCAACAAAATAGCAATTGACGTAATGGCAATCGCTCCCACGATCTTAACAACTACAACTACTCACAATACAGCTACCTTCATTTTTAAAAAGAAACTGAAAAAAAATCCAAATACTCAAATACGATCTCCCAACCCGAAAAAAAGAAAAGATCAGACTTGTACGGTCCGATATACTAAGTACCTCCCCAAAAAAAAAATCCTAAACAACACACATATTGCGTCAGATGATAAAACTCATCATAACACAATAACACACTAACACACGGGTCAAATCTCGTATGAAATTAGCCCATGTCTCAATTCCTAAAATCATTCGAAAACAAATGATTAAGAACTTCAACATCTACAATGAACAAGAGAAAAAAAAATTAAATAAATATCATATATATATACAAACATCAACCCATTTATCCCTCTAACTATATACAAACATTCCATTACATGACTATATACAAATGTTCCATTACATCCCAACTTTCTTTAACTTCGAAATATGGGTCAATTTCGTCACTCCAGTATTTACATCTTTAACTACAAATCTATTCCCTCTTTTGATCTCTACAATCTCAAAAGGTCCGTGGAACTTCGGACTTAACTTATAATTCAGATCATTCCGAACATTCACTTTAACAAACACTCTATCACCCATCGAAAAAACTACTCCCCTCGATTTTGCGTTACTTTTCTCTACCATTGCACGCGAACTAAGTTCAAGTTCTTTACTGATACGTGCAAATCTTTCTCTCGCTGTATTTATCAATGAAGTGACCGTAACATCACCCTGAACTCGCTGTGGTAACAAATCAAAAGGTCCTTTCAACTTGTACCCATACAAAGCTTCTGCTGGAGATATCTTAATTGTGTCATTCATCATAGTATTGATACTATATCGCACTTCATCCAAAGATCTGTCCCAATGTGTATCGGAACCACCCACCGTCATGCGCAAAGCTTCGATTACTTTCCGATTCGCCCTCTCACACAACCCATTTGCTTCAGGTCTATACGGGATTATAGATACTTTCTTTATTCCCAACAAATTAGCAAGACCGTCTAAAGTCTTATTAATAAACTCCCTACCATTGTCTGTGATCAGACATTCAGGAACACCATATCGACAAATTATCTCCTTAAAAAACGCTATAGCAACTTCCTCAGCTGATTTGTATTTCAGTGGGAAAATCTCGACAAAGCGAGTCAACTCATCAACAACTACTAATAAATGTCTATAACCATAAGCGGACTCTGGGAAGTTACCCAGAATATCCATATGCACTCTCTGAAACGGCCTATGTGGTATGGGATATGAACCCAAACGACACGACACTGTCGTCGCTGGCTTATTCGCATTGCAAATAGCACACTTCTTCACAAAGGCTTCTACTGCGGAAAACATATTTTTCCAAAAGAACTTTGACCTGACGTTTTCATACGTCTTGTCCACACCTAAATGAGGAGAACCAAATTTACAATGTACAATGTCTAGAACTTGTGGTACTAGACTCTCTGGCACGATGATTTGTGTAATCTCACCCATGCTTCGAGTACTTCGCAAGTTATACTTAACTTTTCTCACCAATAAATTATTCTCCAACTCTAGACCAGAAAAAGGCAACTTATACCCTTTCTTCGGTGAAACTCCCCTAAGAAATGCCTTAGCATCTGACAACAATTTATCTTCATATTGCTTTTGTTCAAGCAAGCCTATGTCCCAAGTGACATTTTCACCCGTAATATAACACACTGCGTTACTCTCACTATCACGAATAACAATCTCTCCCGAGACTGCCGACTCACTATTTCTCCCCGAAGTATGCACTGTAGGAACGTGTATGTCCTCTACATGCGATCTCTCAGAACCACTAATATCAGAGACATTAGACACCAAATATTTACTCTCTTCTCCCACACAGGATTCGGTGTGTATTTCCTCATCCTCGACCGGAAAGTATCTGCTCAATGCATCTGCTACTACATTATGCTTACCTTCAATGTATTTGAGGTTTGCATCAAAATCTCTCAATGTTAGGAACCAACGTGCTCTCTTGGGCGACAAATTTGGCTTATTAAAAAGCTCTAACAACGGTTGATGATCTGTAAAAATCTCAACTTTATTTCCCAACAACAACATCTTAAAATGAACAAGGCTAGAGACGACTGTGAAAGCCTCCTTGTCCACAACTGACATCAGCCTTTCGTTACTACCACGCGTTTTGAACTTTCTGCTATAAAAAGCAATTGGGTGTAATTTCCCCTCAAATTTCTGCATCAAACACGCACCTATACCTTCCTGACTCGCGTCAGTCACTAAGGTGAACGGTTGACTAAAATCTGGAAACTTCAAAACTGGTGGGTTCACCAAAGTGTTCTTAAGTTTCTCAAAAGCTAATTGTTGACTATCACCCCAAACAAACTTAACGTCTTCTCGTAACAAATCTGTCAATGGAGACGCTATTGTAGAAAAATTCCGCACAAAACGGCGAAAGAAACCCGACATACCTAGGAACGAACGAATCTGTTTCCTGGTTTTGGGAACTGGAAAATTCACAATGGCTTTAACTTTCTCATCATTCACTCTAACTCCCTCTTTAGAGATAACATGTCCTAAATAGACAATTTTTCTCTTCAGAAACTCACATTTGGCCAATTTGACCTTTAACCCAGCGAACCGTAATCGCTTGAGGACTTCTTTTAACACCTTTAGATGTTCTTCAATTGTATCTGTGCATATGAGAATGTCATCCATGTACAAAAACACCGACTTTCCTAACAAGCCATGAAGTACTGTGTTAACCAGTCTAGTAAATGTTATTGGGGACCCTTGTAATCCAAAAGGCATCCTATTAAACTCGTAATGTCCCTTTGGTACC
Source organism: Macrobrachium rosenbergii (assembly GCA_039081455.1). Taxonomy (NCBI): domain Eukaryota; kingdom Metazoa; phylum Arthropoda; class Malacostraca; order Decapoda; family Palaemonidae; genus Macrobrachium; species Macrobrachium rosenbergii. The sequence goes on along the minus strand of JANJGK010000017.1, from coordinate 9,493,799 downwards.
GAAAATGCTGTATATTTACGGCTACTCTCGCTAAGGGGAACTTGTAAAAACCCTTGCATAAGATCTATAGATGAATATATATTCTTGCCACCGATCTCAACAAACAAATCAGGCAAACAAGCTACAGGATATCTATCTGGGCATGTCTTTTCATTCAATTTACGAAAATCTACACGAACTCTGATACTACCGTCTTTCTTAGGAACTGCAAGCAAAGGAAAATTAAACGGAGAATTGGACGGTCTGATAATGCCTTCCGACTCCCACCTCTGAACTTCTTTTTCTACTTCTTCTCTGATCTTAAAAGGAATTCGATATGCTGGAATATATATGGGATTTGTACCCTTTTCTAGGCGGATTGAATGTTCTAAAACATCTGTAACTCCTAATTTATCTCCCTTCAAAGCAATGATATCTAGATATTCTTTCAACACTTTCTCTACTTTATCTGAATACTCAGGATAATCAACTTTAGCCAAGTGTTCATGTAGAACCTGACTTCGGAACTGTTGCTCCTCGTTAGGAAACATATTCCCATCTCCACAAAAACTCACTAATTTATGCTCTTCATTAAACTCTTCAAAATCAATTACATAAGTACCCTTGTGATATTTTTTCACTGAGTCTTGATAGCTAACTAATTCTACTGAAGTCACGCCTGCGACTGAAATTTCATTCACTGACACCGTACTCACAACGTCTTTGAATTTCTCGGTTCCCTCAAGAACGCACACTTGAGAAGGAAAATTCTTCTCTTTCAGCGACACTTTAACTAATGTAGGAACTCGCGGTTGCAATTCAATATCTTCCAACAAAAATCCTTTGAAAGATCTTTGCGGAATATCTTCACTCTCTAATGAATGTGTTACACATGTCTCAGACTGTGTCTTAGGTTTCTCACAAGTTTTTTTCCTGTGTATATATGGAACAAAACAACCTGACTCACCTATTGTTATCCCCTGAACTCCCGTAAGAATGTTGATGTTATGTCGCATGCAAGAAGGGTGTCCTAGCAAAGCCATTTCACCTAAGGCTAATCCCTCTATGACCAAAAATGATTCTACTATTGTCTTTCCGCTGATACAAAGCGTAAGAAATGACGAACCTAAAATATTCAGTTTCCTCGCTTGTACATCACACAATGTCTCACTAGAAGGGACTAATTTGCACTCTGGAAACCTCGAGTGAAAAAGGTCAGCATTTACTAAGTTAACTGAGCTACCAGAATCAATGAAAATAAAAATTTCATTGCCATTAGAGAATCCACGTACAATCGGCCTAGGTTCTGTTGACTCTAAGACCTGATTAGTCATTATCCTGTGTCCATTTTCGAACTTATCTTGTGAAAATTCTGCTGTTCCTTTGTGTATCTAGAACTTGCATCATGTGGAATTCTCCTGTCATATCTAGAAAAACCTCCCCGTGACTTCCCTGAATAATCTCTACTCTTTGTGGCTGGGCAAAATCTCCATCCATGATCTGAAGATTTGCAAACTGAACAATATCTCACTCTGCAATTTGATTTACTATGTCCTAGTTTATCACAATTAAAACAACGTATTGTTGTGACTGATCTCTCTGGAATTTTCTTCGATTCTACTCGTGCACATGTCTTCGCTGTTGCATCATTTCCCGAATGCGAGGGACTATCATTATTCTGTGGTTTGGAAACCGCAGCTGACATTTTTGCACCTCCCTGTACAAAACTACTGTCCAGTGTCGGGCATTTTGCTAGATTTTTGTTAATCTGTGCAAACAAAAAGGATTCATCTGTATCCTGATCAATTCTCTTATCAAAACTATCTACAATTACATCTGGGACCGACGTTAAAAGGCAAGCAAAGTGTAACAATCTTTCAAAATTATCTAAGGAGATATTATTTCCAGTTACCCATGGAGAGCCTGTTATAGATTTCTTTAACTCAACTACTGCATCAAATAAATTCGCACTGTATGTGACTAGTGAATCATTGCCCTTCTTTATTTTGAGAAACTCTCGCAAATTCCGAACTGCACATTCACGCTGAACTCCGCCATAAGTAGCTCGTAGAAATTTCTGCAGTTCATTCCAAGTTTTACACCTTCTGAACCCGAAACTGCGTGCCCGTTTCCCAATATCTCCTTTATCTAAATCCAGAAATGATTTAGCCTCTGTTAAAGCTTCAGTGCCATTTGTAATTTTCTTGGAATTCAGATAATTGTTCACTGACTCAATGAAAGTTTCTATATTTTGGGTTGGCTTCCCGTCAACTAACCCTTTAAAATTACTAATTCCCGCGCTAACGCTCGTCACTTTATGCACCACAACTGATTGGGATGTGCTTGCTGCATCGTCCGGCATTTTGTGAGTAATCACACGCCCTGAGCGTAACAACATAAAAAAGAAACCAAAAAGGAACACTAGAGGAAGGCAAAAGTTACCCCCTCTAAAAGAAGAATAGAAAACGGAGTTCTGCGCAACTTACGATAATGGGGTACTTACCAATTTGAACAGAAAACGGAGCACCTATCTCTCAACTTCTAACCTGTGACGTCACCCACTCGAAGACGAAGCAAATAACACCCGTGATTATTGTTGAATAATCACTTTGCGCAACTAACTCACAATCGCTACTATTCACACTTATTTGGGTATTTTGTTAACCCCAAAATTGCTCTAGAGATCATCCAGATCTATTTCACTACTCCCCACTCCCAGTACTCGAATAGAAACGGAAAAAAAAAAGATTCCCCGTATTAGCGCGTAATCACCCGTGTATACACGTAATCACGACCCACTCAGTCATTCAACACTGACTCGTCGCCTTGGGTGAGGTCGCTTATGCCTTGGGCATCAAAGTTACCAATTAGTCTATTAGCAATCTCCCTCTTTCGCCATCATTAAAGACATTAAAATCATGAGTTACTGCTGCCACCATTTAACTCTGTTACAAGAACGGAATTAACACTTTTTTGAAAGTGTACGTAACGTAATCCTAACGGTCTTCTTCAGGAAAAAGGAGTGAAAAGGTTCGCTCATGATAACACCTGCATCCTTTTTTCTCCCCTCTCTCTCTCTCTCTCTCTCTCTCTCTCTCTCTCTCTCTCTCACCGTGTATCGCCTCTCTCTCTCTCTCTCATCGTTTTCCGAAGTTCACCCACCTGAATCTCACTCATTCTCACCAAAGCAATTAAATGGACTATTTAAAGAAACGCAATAGTTTCTACAAAAATAAGTTTATTATTCAAATAACCCAACAAGAAATGAATAAAACAAAGCAAAGATTAAAATGCATAATAAATGAATTATCGAGTCAGATAACTAAACTCTAAACTGCAAAACACTTCTGATTAAAGAAGTCTCACTATGGCTAATAGCCTGAAAATATCCAAAATCACACATACTCCCCAAATCAATAACTAAAGTCATGTCAAAAAAACAGTCTACCACATGTTATTCGAACCAGTCCACAGACATCTGTCGAAAGAATTAAACATGATAGAAAACTCCCAAAAATATATGAAATGCAAAACACAATAATGGAAAGTGTAAAATGCATAGCCAAGATATGGCAAACGTAACATAACAAAATAATAATATAAAAGAGGTATGAATATTCATATTAAATCTCCCACACCAGTTCAAAAGTTCATAATGATTAGAAAATCATGGTAAAAATCACAAGTTCAATTTCCTCCCACAAAAACAGAGATTTCAAACTCTACCTTATCTGCCGATTTCAAAGCCTGGATCCTCTCCAAAGCTACGTCTAGACAACTGCAGTTCTATCACGTTAATGAACGATCAAACTCACTTTTAGGGCAGATTTTGGCATAATCTAGATCAAATTAACGCACGTACTCACGAATATACATAACACTTCGGAGATCACCTGACTGCCAATATTGCTGAGGTTCTCACGCAGATAGCTGAGGAATCAAACTATTTGCTGAACACAAAGATTTTACATCGAATCTCTCGACCTAGTTCCATCTGACTCCAAAAATTCTTTCATCACATCTTAAAGCATTGAAGCTATGAAATGCATATATGTATCCTTTAAAATTGTAGCAGCCATATTTTCTGAAATATATGCAATCACCAGGCAAATACATAAACAAAAGAAAAGAGACTCTAACACAAAAGATGTTATATCATTTCCTTTAGAGTTAAAAAGGTTCTCTCAGTCTCCCTTGAGAGAGACAAAATTTCCAGACTGGTAACATATTCATGGATGAAATCCATTCTCTGCATTAATATAACTTGTTAACACAAGCTCTGAATATTCATGATTGAACAGAGAAAAAAAATAGTGAATGTTTATGCAGGGCCATAGTTCATTTCGCGTGAGGTGAGTCAACACTGGAGGAAAATATTTGCAAATGGGGAATTAAAACGTCAGCAGCTGTTTTTGGTGACAGTTTTTTCTTTTTATCGAGGAACAAGAGGGGGAAAATTCGATTAATTTACATATAATTGATGTCGAATTGAAGTGGTGTTTTGATTCCAACAATGGATCGCCATTATGTAAAGAGAGGCTCTCATTATGATTCTTTTTTTATATATAAAACAGGATTAATAGAAAACGGACTTTGGACATTTTTATGCGATAGGCTGTATATTTAATTGATGTGCATTTTAAATAATTCATGCTTATATATATGTATATATGTGTGTGTGCGTGTACGTGTCTTTAGTAAAATTGCACATTACATACAGGTGAAGGTCCTTTACTTTTAAATGGAAAATATGTGCTTCATGACGTCTCAGTTTTTGGTCCTAAGTTATAACGGTCTCCCGTCTTACGTACGTGGGGGTCATAATAGGAAAATATATTTTGTTTTATGCTGCCCGCAGTAGAAGGAGCATCATTTGATGATTATTATATGTACTAGAGAAAGCACCATGCATAAATTACTACTTGCAGATAAAGATAACCGTTCAGAATGTGCTATTTTGAGACATCTGGACATTTTTTATGATGTTTATTAGCGTTGGTATTTAATAGACATTTATAAATGTCTTCAATCGTGGTTTTTTTTTATCCGCATTACTATCAGACACACAGGAGGAAAGAGTTCTGAGTATAGTTGTATATATGACATTGGCGATGAAGATAGTATGTGTATCGACTGAAGATTAATGGAACCCTATTTCATCTTGCAATTGCAGTCGTTACTCAAGGAAGAGACAAGACCTGGCATAAAAATATGCGAATTGTGTTATTTGTTAATCGAAAGATTATAAAATCGAATTCATTCTATATCCTATCAATTGTAAGGAAATATCTAAAGAACTAATGATGATAAACATCAGTACTTTCAATATATGTTGATAATGAATGCAAAGAAAAGTCGTTTTTATTGGATATGCTCTGTATTGAGAAATTTGGACTTATTTATCCTTCCCCATTAAAATAAATCTCAGTCGTGACAGCAATCAAAGACATGATTTATCTGTCTAGAGGCATATGTAGGTAATCAATATCTGAAACTGTAATCATAAATTTTAACTGGCTACAATAATCGTAATCATTACGAAATTATCAAGATAACTTTTAAGCTATTGAGGCTTATGAGGATGCACATAAGTCTCCCTTCTCAGTTATTTTCTTCAGTTTAGTGCAATAATCGTTTGCCAGATAATTTGGGTAAATATAAATAAACTATCCGATTGCCAAAAAACTAATTTAAAAGATAACTAGTTGCACATGCAAAGGGAAATGCTCTGGAGCAGCATCTGCGCAGAATTAGGAAGTCCTGAAGTATGTATGAACACTGCTGAAGTTCTAGTTCTGTGGGTTTTATCTTTGCGAAGTTTCTTAAATAGTCTGGATCTGGAAACGAAAGTGAACGTAACATTTGTTTTATATGAAAAATGCTTTGTTTTGTTAGTAGAAAGTTCGCTTTCGAGAATTTACGAGGAATTTACCGTGACCCTGATAAGAATTGACTTATTGTTATTATTATTTATTATTATTATTATTATTATTATTATTATTATTATTCAGAAGTTAAACCTCTATAGTATAGAGGTTCCCAAAGTGGGCGGTACCGGCCCCCTGGGGGCGGTGGATTGATATCGGGGGGGCGGTGAGGCAAAAGGGGGTGGTTGGGGGGCGACAGGGTGGCATTAAGAACATTTAATTTTAAGCAATTAAAAGCAAAAAAAAAAAAAAAAAAAAAACACACAGACTTAAAATTACCGAACGTGGGGATCTACGACTTCTTAGTGAGTTCCAGCCTGATGTGGAGAAACCGATATCCCTGCGCCAAGCACACACATCCCATTAACAGTAATTGTGAAGACCAAGTTTGCTAAATTAAGTATTGTTTGTGAAATACATCTTCGAGTTTAATATTGTTGTTTTCAATTTGAAGTAAACCGTCCGGCCGCCCGCCCCCCCCCCCCCAAAAAAAAAAAAATAATAATACTCGCGTGTGTGTATCGGCGGGAGGGGGGCGCTAGGAATCCATCTGGAAGCCAAGGGGGCGCCAGCCTGAAAAAGTCTGGGAAACTCTGTCTATACGTTAATTCTAAAGTAAATTTTTTACCCGTCATAACAGAATTTGTCAGTCATTGATTTTCTTTAACTCGTTAAAAACATGATCAATCCGAGCAATAGATGAACTCTCCCCCTACTGCCTTATAAAGGGACAATACCGGGGGAATAATGGCTCATGACCCCAAATAAAGCATAGAAGAAAACACGCATGATACTTAGCCGCGTTTGTCCTTAAAACTCAGGGGGAAAGGCTCTTACCAATGATAAGTTCCATTCACCGAGATTGGCTCCCAAAACAAAATACGGATGAGATGCGTTAACCAGGGATGGAAGAGTCATTCTTTTCTTGAAACATAAACTAACGTTCCCAATGGTTGTCAGCGTAATGTCTTCAAGTAAATTTACGGACGCAACTGAAATTACTTTGTCATATGCTACTGACTCGCATATATATACATCAAACAGAAATTAGTCATCAGCAATTCTTTGTTAAATATTGCTTAAAGTTATGGCAGGCAGAAATATATATAAGGCGTATGTAGTTTTGTATTTTTCAAAATCTTGCCATTTCTTTATCTTGCTTTCTCTTTGCTGTTTGCATTAACGCACCCTGAGACATTCTTTCTCCCTTTAAACACCATAAAAAGTTTTTATTTATATATCAGCTGGGAATATCACGACATGGGAGGGCGTAGATAAATGTCTTTTCTTTCACCGGTTGACAGCCCTTCTGGACAGAATCAACAGACTATAAACCCAAGAGGGCTCCAAAGGAAAATTAGCCTGCTGAGAGAGAAACGTTATTGGAAAATGTGATAAGGGAACAAATATGAGAGACTAGGAACGCCATCAGAAGCAGAAATGAATTTACACTTGTAAAATCAACAATACACTGCTTTTTCCTGAGTAACTTCAATTTAGTTTTAGTGCTTTCTTTGATGTTTTCGTTTCTTGAAAAAATTGCTGTCATATCTTCACGTGACCGAACGTTTTTGCGAAAACACAGATGTAATTGCTACAACTTATTACTAAAGTAGAGAGTTATTTTAATTCACATTATATTTCATGTTAATTTGAGGCCGACGTCTTGCGTTGACAATCTAACCCGAGTCATTTAAGAGTATCGTTTCATTACTAAATTCCAGCACTGAACAAGGTTCCCTTTTGAATTATTGCTCGTTTTACGTTTAGGTCTCGGGGAAGTTCTTTACGACCGCCATTACGCCATTAAGCCGTTATTTATTTCGGGACAGGTAATTAACGAGAGCAATTGCCAACTGATTTTCGTGAGCCCAGCGCCGGGACTTATCACGGAGAGAGCAGGGGACCCTGGTCAACCAAATTAGCGGTTTTAACCTAGATGATGAAATGGGGGCTCCGACCGTGAAACGTGATCTGGGCTTGTTATCAGACACAAAGGAGCCAATATTGTTTAATGGGTTACTGAAGTAATTACGGAACTTTTTAACAAAGGTTTTGAAAAATTTCCTACAATGTTATAAGGACTTTTATAGATGCATGAGTGGTCCTCATTGCTTGTGAACTTAAACATATGCAGTAACTGTCGAATACATGAGTTTATAATTTTAGCAAAGGCACAAAATTCTTTGTGCTTATCTCTTTACCTGCTGTTTATTAGTCCGGCTACATGCCAGCATGAGCTCTTGATCCTGGAACATCCATGGAGTCTACAGACAAAAAATATTGCGACATCAGTAACTTAAGTGTTCCTTAATAATATCAACCCTCGTGAGAAATCATACATTGGCACAGAATCATATTTCGTAAGAGTATATTTCACAGGAGGAAATAAATCTAGGAATAAGTATTTAACTTCCTTAGAAAAGGAAAGTGACTAACTGAAAGAATGTCGATAACACTGTTGATAATGATGGGAGCATCCACAAACGTATTTCATTTTAGATCGTAAGTAATCTTAGCTAGTCTGCTGTGATGCCAAAGTATATCATTCATTATACATTACAAAAGAAGATATATTGCAGTACTGAAAGCTGTTATCTTTGTCATGTTCAGTGACGAATTATTTTTCATTAATAGTTTTAAAACCATCATTATCAGTTTTAGCATTAGCATAGGCCTATAGAGTGTACGCTTAAGTCATCATTGGCCATGTATAAGAAACTGTATTTAAAATTTCCTTACCAGGAACCATAGCTGACCATACGATCATTTAAGCTTGTTACTTTGTTGAATGCATATCCTATAACTCCCTGGTGTAAGAAAATGCAACATTGGCAATTCCAATACCCTTGCTGGGCGGCATGCCATCAGTAGATTCCAAAAATACTTGTCCCGCATCCGAGATTGCATGCATTCATTATTATTTTTTTATCATTAAATTCAGGCAAGTCTCTCTCTCTCTCTCTCTCTCTCTCTCTCTCTCTCTCTCTCTCTCTCTCTCTCTCTCTCTCTCTCTCTCTCAACTTTAATTCAGCAATGAACTCAGCATGAAGCAAATTCTTTATCAGCAGAGCTCTGTATTGCAAGCATTTTATGTCTTTCTAAGTACATTACTTTCATCCCTCCTGACATTTTACCTAATTTTCATCATTTCAGAAGGAAAAATTGACACAAGCGTTTCTGAATATTTCAATCTACGATTTTAAGAGAGAGAGAGAGAGAGAGAGAGAGAGAGAGAGAGAGAGAGAGAGAGAGAGAGAGAGAGAGAGAGGTTCAACCAAAATGAGAGATATGGTACTTATCTTTTATGAGCGGATTTTAGCATTTATTCTCTCACATCATGTCTTTTATATGTGAGAGAAAACAATATTTACTAGTTTCCATTGGACACAATTACAATATCACTTTGTACCCACAAAATAGACACGCGTGAGAGATTCCAAAAGAGCGAAATGAAATGATATTTTCA
>JANJGK010000017.1:9454424-9479424 GCA_039081455.1 Macrobrachium rosenbergii | reverse complement strand
CAGTTCAACTGGAATTCGTTCTGGCAGATGTATGTCTGGGTAATGGAACTGCAATTTGCACGGAAGTTTTATCTAAAAGATATATCATCATTCTTCTGGTGTTAACTTCACTCCTGTACGTTGGTGATCCCAGTGACTTGCGCGCTAGTTCTGCATGGGAGACTGAGAGAGGTAGTTGTGACAGAGTGCATTAAAAACAAAATGAGATTAATTCTGTCAAAGGAGAGCTTTAATTTATTTCCGCTTTCCTCATGACGTTTTTCGCAAACATAGTAACACCTACCTCCTCCCTTGATATATTAAAACATTAATTAAGGGGATATCCTAAAAAAGATAAGACTAGAAATATTTGCTCACTAAAGCAAAAATCAACCAATTTTAACCATTTCCCCCAGCCACGAAACGCGTACCCGAACCATAATGAGGTTGCATGAGTGCATCAATCATTCTGAAGTGTCATAATTGCTTTCCAACATCAAGGTGTTTCCCAACATATTTATCATTTTAATTCGGTTGTTTGTCTCTGAGGTGACATTTCTTAAATTATTCGTAGGCGTTTCGTTCAAAGAATTCAGTTGCCTAATGCCGTCATAAAATTATATATATATATATATATATATATATATATATATATATATATATATATATATATATATATATATATATGTGTGTGTGTGTGTGTGTGTGTGTGTGTGTGCGTGTGTGTGTAGTGTATGTATGTATTTATGTCTGTGCGCATAGACTGCATGAGAAAGTGCTTACGTAAAAGACAACCCCAGTCCTAAAAATTACAGAATGAAGTGTGAACACAACCAGGCAGAGTAACTTAGCCAATAGTAAACCTCCAGGACCTGTCCTACGAGTTGGACTATTTGTCGTGTGAGTGCTAACATCCAGTTGGCTCCGGCAAGAAATTGGCACCCCCGAGCAATTTATGACCCTGGCACTGACAGAGTAAACGCCGGAACGGACAGCCGCCTCTAATTCTCCCTGTAGCTGGGAAATGCCTCTGGGGAAGACTACATTTTCCTAATCTATTTTTCATGCAAATGAAGACGGAACGGATAACTTAATTCTTTGCCTACCTGGGCGCCAAAGAGGAATCGCAAAATAAAAAGGGAAGGTTAATGAGTTTTCTCAAACATCAAATGAAGTAATTAATCCGACTCTGGATGAGGATAATGAGATTTCGTTAATATTAAATGGAAAAAAATATTCCTATTCTAGGAAAGAAATTAAGTAATGTGATGATTCTGAATCTTTGAATCACAGAAAATGATTACTTAATTCCACACATGAGTTACGGGAAGTTGCAGCCCATCTGGATATACGAGGATGGACAGAATGTTTATGGTCGAGTGAGCAATGTCTGAAATAATATTGATAGAAAAGATACGAAGAAGAGAAAAGCAGAAAACAGAGAATATCTAGAGCTAGGTAAGACCCTGGTCGTTTAACAAGAAAAATATTTTTAATACAGGACTGGAGAGGTGTTGAACAAAGACAAAGCAGCACAAATTAGGTGAAAGACATTTCAACGGATTCATGAAATGTTAAATACTTAATTTAAACAAAATTAAAAACAATTTAAGCAATAGCAGTAATAAAAAAAATGGCAACTTTACAAAACTCCTTATTTTCCTTTCATTTGAATCATGGGATTCAATACTTTAATAGTAAAAAAAGGTAGTTCTAGTTGCACAAAGGAATGCAGCAAGGTTTATGTTAATTCCCCAACTCTTCTTTTCCAATTAAGCTTCACGACAAAAGGAAAGATCGCCCGCCATTCTGTGCAGGAATTAAACATTGTATTGTGAGGAGCCTTTTGCTTGTCGAGAAAGGCACACATTATAGCAGTGTGCCACTCTACCCTGCTCACAATGCTGGTTTCGGATAAAACCTAAAATAAATGTAAATTTAAAGTAATGCTCCTCATTGAATACTTGTTCTCTTGTATGATAATACACACAGACACACACACAAAGATATATATATATATATATATATATATATATATATATATATATATATATATATATATGTATATATATATATATATATATATATATATATATATATATATATATATATATATATATATATATATATATATTACTAAAAGGACCTCATTCAAACTGGATGATATCTAATGGAGTTTTTATTCAAAAAGTTACAAGCTTTCTTGGACAAACAGTCCACATTATCAAGTATCCGTACATTGTACGGATACTTGATAATGTGGACTGTTTGTCCAAGAAAGCTTGTAACTTTTTGAAAAAAACTCTATTAGATACCATCCAGTTTGAATGAGGTCCTTTTAGTAATTCTACTAATGCACAGAACAATTGTCTATGTGATAAAGTTAATATATACATATATATATATATATATATAGTTAGCAAAAAGATTTAGCATATTACTTTATGTACTTTTACTCCATGTACCACTCATAACACATACACACAACGTTTTTCATTTATTATGTAAAGGGGTTTCTCGCCACATCAGCCTAAAGTGGAAGTACCTTTATCACTTGTGAGATGAAATTCTGTAGCTTCTCTTGATAAACGAATTCTATCTACCATCTCTTACAAGTACTTATTTATAATTTCTGAAACAGACGACCCTATTATTGTCTTTGAAATTCTTTATATATATATATATATATATATATATATATATATATATATATATATATATATATGTATATATATATATATATATATATATGTATGTATATATATATATATATATATATATATGTATATATATATATATATATATATATATATATATATATATATATATATACATACAGTATATATATATACTGTCCCTAAGCTAATAATTTTTTCTCAAGTAATCTGTCAAATATCGGTTCTTATATAGGCTACCGTTGCAAACTAGGAATATGCAAACCTTCACTTACTTATTTAAAAGACAGAGATCATTTTGTTTTCATTACCGTCTCGTCAACTCATCAGGAATTAAAATAACAGGAACCACAAGAGAAAAAACAAGGTAAACAGGACTAAAGATACTGACTATAAAAAAAGTATCCAACAATACTTGTACATTTTTCTGTAAAAAACAAGTAACACTCCGCCAGTATTTAACAAGTTCAGCTTTGCTTTGTGCTATGGAATACACAGTAGCTGACGCTCTGGGAAGTTTCCCGAAAAAGTGACACGAGTTTTCCGCTTAAAGTTAAAAGAGTTGCCTAATTAAAGTTGAAACAAGATTTCCTCTCTGTGTAAGAGATTTGAACGTGCGATTTCGGTGTATAATTCGAGGTTCAGTCATTAAAAGAAAACAGTTACACGTACGTGCTAAAATATTTGCTTTGATTTTCGTTACACTTTTAATGTTTAATTTTGATTTAACACCTTAAGTAACTGACGCCTATTGTACAAACACACACACAGACATGTGTATATATATATATATATATATATATATATATATATATATATATACATACATATGTGTGTGTATATATATATATATATATATATATATATATATATATATATATATATATATATATATATATATATATATATATGCTCACACATACATACATACGCAGACACACACACATGTACTGTATATGTATATATATATATATATATATATATATATATATATATATATATATATATATATATATATATATATATATATATATATATATCGATACCCATCTGCAACGTATCGTCGCAATCATAAACATCATCATTTTTGAGCTATGAATGATGACCACGGAACAAATTAAAAAAAAAAAAAATTAGTAACATTTTCTAACTGTTTCACCTCATTATTGTGTACTTTGCCATTTTGTGTTTAATGAGTTATCTTGATAATACAATGCAGAGCACTATTACGAGACTGGTTTTTTGAAGTTCAGAGCTGTGCTGATTTTGGCTATTGGTTTGATATCAGGATGTCCTATATTTTGGTCGTTCTTGGAGAAAATGCTTCATCGGGGCTTCAATTTCCGTCGATAGCCAAAAGAGATAAAAACGCGTTTAAAATATTGGTTGACAAATAGATATAATAATAATTGATGGGAGGTCATCATTCTGTCTTTCTTAGTAGAAGACTATAAAACTCACGTAAATATCAAGATTCTAAACGTTGAGAATAGGTTGAGTTGTATTTTACTCACATTATATTAAATTGGGGGATTCAAACATTGCCACGTTGTGGCGATTATAACAACCTATCATAATCTTAATATCCTTCCATATTATTATTATTATTATTATTATTATTATTATTATTATTATTGTTATTATTATTATTATTCAAAAATAAACCGTTTTCATATAGAGCAAGCCCACAAGTACGGCTGACTTGAAATTCAAGCTCTCAAAGAATATGGAGCTCGTTTGAAAGAAATAACAGAAGACAATACGAAATACAGAAAGAAATCGGTCATCAGAAAAATATAAATAAATGAGAAAATTAATATATAAATATATAAAATTTTGAAATTGTATAAAAGACCCAGAGTATTTCATCTCACGAGAGGAACATACTGACTGGCCTTGGAGATAATTTCCTTGGCACCGTTCCTCCACTTTTCACAATTTCTTTGTTGACTGAAGCGATGATGACAGATCATTAAGAGCGTAATTTGCTCTCCAAATGACCCTGATTAAGTGGGTGTCATATCACAACTTCTTATCAACTAATTAGGAGCATGATGCTTCCCCAATTTCCAAGTGAACTGGAGTAAAAGATGTTACTTGATATAATGATGCAATTCATTTAACTGTTTCATTCATCGGAATTTGGCTGAAAAGTACCTTGTTTATGATAACACAGACATAAACGTTTATATGTAATATCATATATATACCGTATATATATATATATATATATATATATATATATATATATATATATATATATATATATATATATATAACACAGACATAAACGTTTACATGTAATACCATATATATATATATATATATATATATATATATATATATATATATATATATAACACAGACATAAACGTTTACATGTAATACCATATATATATATATATATATATATATATATATATATATATATATATATATATATATATATATATATATATATATATGTGTGTGTGTGTGTGTGTGTGTATGCCTGTACTTACGTGTGTGTGCGTGTGTATGGGACAACTGTCAACCGTTGTGTGCTATAACTAATGAGACCTAAAATTCGTATAGTTTCCAATGAATAATGAAATGAACAACTCATTTTCTAGAACCATTATACCATGAATTCAGTTTTTTTTTTTCAGTGAGTGCGAGAAACCAGTCCATTCGTGAAGGTCATGCAAAACTGACGTCAGTCCTAACTAGCAACATGATTAAGGACACAATACACGACGGGTATGAGAAGATGAAAGGTAATAAAGTGAAGACCTACTAAGTAGATGAACAAGCAAAGAGGGATAACTTTCAAAGAAAACGTCTCTTTACCTAACCTGGATAGAGATCTATTTTGGAAGAGTTTTAAAATCCTCGGGGCATACAGACCTATTGCTGCAATTCGTTCTAATGATGTGCTGAAATTTACCGCAATTTTAGCGAAAAAAACACGCACACGTGAGGATGAAACTCGCATACCCGAAGCTGAAATTTGATTGATGAAAACTTAAAATACAATCTAAAACAAACCATTCTGTATCGTGCTGAGGATGTAATTTATAAAAGGTAAGTCTTTGAAGAAATACTGAGGTCAAGAACTAAATGTATGGCGAAAAAAAAGTCACAAAACCTTTCCTTTCTATAGATAATCAAAATAAAATAAAGATCAGTCCATTATTCAAGATTTCGCGAATATCAGTTCCCAATGAAAATGGAGAAAGTGAAAGTGTTGGCTTGATGATGAAGAAGAGAAGTTGAAGTGACATCGAAGTGAGGGACGCAGTGATTATGATTTCTGGGTTGACACTCCCGGTACCAGTCGGGTAAAGCTATGTAATGTAGGCTACACCAACTGATGTTTTGAACATTTGCTGCTTATCATTAACTGAGCAGCAAGGGGAGAGATGGGTATCCCGCAATAAATTACTTAACTGCATGTAGAAGTTAACATCTGAACGGGGGACAGAGAAAAAGAATTATATATATATATATATATATATATATATATATATATATATATATATATATATATATATATATATATATATATATATATATATATAAGCATGCATTTATGCATGCGGGGGAAATGATAAATATAGATAAAAGATGAAATAGGTAACTACACGCCAGCACGAAAACACAATAGCAATTTACATATAAAAGAATAGGGAAATTTGTGGCCGCTTCATCCTTCGATATCCTCAGGCAAATGGGCACTCGCGATAGGCAAGCCTGCCCAAGCCTGCCCCTTCCCTTGGCATCAGTTATGTTTAAGAATTTACATGGCGATTAATCTTTCTTAAGACAGTCATTGATTTTTAAAAGCAGAATTAATGGTCTCCCAAACACAATCAAAGGGTATGGGTAAAGGATTCGGGATGTATGAATTTATAGCGTCCTTCTCTTGGGTATACTTGAAATGAGTATCATAGGTTAAGTTATATGCGGCTTGTTTGTTAACATTGCGCAAAATGTTATGTACAGTTTAAAAAAAAAAGAGTTTCACCAAATCTTGAGCTCGTGGAAGAGAACAAGCCTCAGATTCTGGGAGAGATATGAATGTCAGTTCTCGCCAGAAGACTTTTCCTTTTCGAATTTCATGCCCAGAACGGTGATTTATAAATTTTTAATGTTTTGATAACTGCAGAATGTTAACCGACTTTAACCAAGCAAGCTTTCTCTAGTATGTTTTCTTATCAAGAGTCAAGCTGGTGTTTAGTAGTTAGGAGGTAGTCATTATGTCTTTGTTATTAATAAAGGATATACATACATGTATCAAGGGGATGCTACCCTCACCAAAAGACTTCAACATCTTTTGTTTGCTGTGATAATGAAATATTTACATAATTATTAATCTTCCTTTGATGCTTTATTTCTCTACGTCTGTTCCATCCGAGGCATTGCTCTAAAACTGAGCCAGAGGCACAGCTAAGAATAACGTCACCACGCCTTCGGCAAATAGTAGTCCTTATGATCAGTGTGATTAGTACATAAAAAAGTTTGAACTGAAGTTTCTCGTCTCTTAAAATATGGTTAGAATACTTTCTCCTAAACTAAGCATTTATTCATATAAAATTCGTATAAGAGTTTTTTTTAATGTTATATGATGTCCTTTTACAAAAATTATAAGCCGATATTGATCTTTCCAGCATTAAATGAAGTACGGAAAAGGTCTTTTTGTAAGATAACTTTCCAAACTTGAATCCGGACCTCTCTCTCAGGAGACCAATTATTCACTTCCAGGCGACCATTAGGCAAATGCGCTGACCTTTCACATGAATTGGAGCATTCCAAGAACTCTCCGACGAAGGATGGAGAACCAAAATTGTTCATAAGGATTTCTTATGTACAATCTTCGTAACGTTGTTCTTTTTTTAAACATATTTTCTGTGTCTTTATAAAGCTGAAGGGCATCGTATGGTATTTTTACCGAGCATGAATCCCTCGTACTTATGTTTCACATCCTGCCTTTTTCTCTTCCATGTTTTGCATCGTTTGTTCTTTGTAGTATCCACTAGCGACTACTTCAGCTTTAAATGAGATAAAGCTATATGTGGGTGATAAAGATTGGCTGTACTTAATTCTCTCCTGTCCATGTAAAATCATGCAAAAAGTTACCTTAGCAGAGACAGGAAAAGATGGTTATTCTTTTGGTCAGGGGGTTATTACGAAAACGAGCATTAACAACGGTCTAATTAAGTTGGACTGATTTGTATATCTCTAAGGAATTTGCGCTCTATCGTGCATATGAAAAGAATTTTGTTTTGCGAGTGCTATGGTGTAAATACTAACGATGTGTATACAATTATAAAATGGGAAACTAAATAAAAAAAAATAAAGAATGATATGCCACAAACACTGCTGTTGATACCTGGAAAAGTGAGGACAATGCTGCACTTAACACCACTCATGAACATGATCTCGGTGAGACCTCATAAAAAGACACTGCATGAATAACTTCCTCCCTGTGCCAGTCAAGTCGCCCTTTCTTATTTAGAGACGTTATTGCTGTCGGTAATTAGGATTTACGGAGCAAAAAAATTAAAGAAATCTCTCTCTCTCTCTCTCTCTCTCTCTCTCTCTCTCTCTCTCTCTCTCTCTCTCTCTCTCTCTCGTGAAATCCAAGTATTAAACGCAGGATACCCTCCCATGCATTTATAACTTCGAGACACGAGAGCCAGATTATTAGCTGTTATGTGGTTTTGCGTGGAATACATTGTGTTTATTAAGCAAATCGTTTAATCTAGGGAAAAACCAATAATGTAGAGCAAACGTTATTTAAATTAAGCACCTCAGGTTATGAGTGGTGTAAAATGGTGAAGGTCATGTATGGTCCCATCTATAAAGCTTAGTCATCATTACAGAAATAAGCGACATAATGTAAAGAACAGGTAATACACATAATTTTGTATAAGCAAAATAAAAAATTATAACGTGAATAAAAGGTGGGTTTGCAGTAAAAGAGTGATTTGTATATATACTCGTATGCTTACTTTGTCCTTGTATAGAAGTTCCTGAAAGTTTGGATATTTACATAAATTTGCGGGCAAATCTATCAGTTTACTGGATTACTGAATTAAGAAATATTTATAGGGTTTTTCTCAGAATGATCAGATAATCTTCTTTTCATTATCATTAAGTCACAAGTCACCATTTTTATCTATTATCCTCAGAAGACAAGTTACTGCATTTTTGTGCTCTCTCTCTCTCTCTCTCTCTCTCTCTCTCTCTCTCTCTCTCTCTCTCTCTCTCTCTATATATATATATATATATATATATATATATATATATATATATATATATATATATATATATATATATATATATATACATACATATATATATAATCAGTAAGCTACAAACGTCCTTTAATATCCAATTCGCTCTACCTCGGAAATAATATATTTTCACATAAGTTACCAAAGGGGAATTTTTTAGTTGATAATAAGTTCGTCGTCCCGTGAGCTCGAACCAGCGAAGGACAAGGACTCAGGACTACAGTGGACGCTTTAAACCACACGGCCAGCAAGTGAGGTATAAGTGGATATCGCCTCCCATGTACAAATCCCCCGTCGAACTCAGGTGTTTGTATTTAGTGACGATATCCACCCACCTCTGCCATGTTGACCGTGTAGTGCGTTTGTCGCACGCAGCCATGTTATGACTTTTCACCACATCACCGTGATTCATATACAGTCAGTAAGCTACAAACTTCCTTTAATATCCAATTCGCTCTACCTCGGAAATAATATATTTTCATTATATGTTACCAAAGGGGAATTTTTTAGTTGATAATAAGTTTGTCGTCCCGTGGGCTCGAACCAGCGAAGGACAAAAACTCAGGACTACAGTGGACGCTTTAAACCACACGGCCAGCAAGTGAGGTATAAGTGGATATCGCCTCCCATATACAAATCCCCCGTCGAACTCAGGTGTTTGTATTTAGTGACGATATCCACCCACCTCTGCCATGTTGACCGTGTAGTGTGTTTGTCGCACACAGCCATATTATGACTTTTTATCACATCACCGTGATTCATATACAATCAATAAGCTACAAACGTCCTTTAATATCGAATTTGCTCTACCTCGGAAATAATATATTTTCATATATGTTACCAAAGGGGAATTTTTTAGTTGATAATAAGTTCGTCGTCCCGTGGGCTCGAACCAGCAAAGGACAAGAACTCAGGACTACAGTGGACGCTTTAAACTACACGGTCAACAAGTGAGGTATAAGTGGATATCGCCTCCCATATACAAACCTGAGTTAGACGGGGGATTTGTATATAGGAGGCGATATCCACTTATACCTCACTTGCTGGCCGTGTGGTTTAAAGCGTCCACTGTAGTCCTGAGTTTTTGTCCTTCGCTGGTTCGAGCCCACGGGACGACGAACTTATTATCAACTAAAAAATTCCCCTTCGGTAACATATATGAAAATATATTATTTCCGAGGTAGAGCGAATTGGATATTAAAGGACGTTTGAAGCTTACTGATTGTATATGAATCACGGTGATGTGATAAAAAGTCATAATACGGCTACGTGCGACAAACGCACTACACGGTCAACATGGCAGAGGTGGGTGGATATCGTCACTAAATACAAACACCTGAGTTCGACGGGGGATTTGTATAAGGGAGGCGATATCCACTTATACCTCACTTGCTGGCCGTGTGGTTTAAAGCGTCCACTGTAGTCCTGAGTTTTTGTCCTTCGCTGGTTCGAGCCCACGGGACGACGAACTTATTATCAACTAAAAAATTCCCCTTCGGTAACATATATGAAAATATATTATTTCCGAGGTAGAGCGAATTGGATATTAAAGGACGTTTGAAGCTTACTGATTGTATATGAATCACGGTGATGTGATAAAAAGTCATAATACGGCTACATGCGACAAACGCACTACACGGTCAACATGGCAGAGGTGGGTGGATATATCGTCACTAAATACAAACGGCTGAGTTCGACGGGGGATTTGTATAAGGGAGGCGATATCCACTTATACCTCACTTGCTGGCCGTGTGGTTTCAAGCGTCCACTGTAGTCCTGAGTTTTTGTCCTTCGCTGGTTCGAGCCCACGGGACGACGAACTTATTATCAACTAAAAAATTCCCCTTCGGTAACATATATGAAAATATATTATTTCCGAGGCAGAGTGAATTGGATATTAAAGGACGTTTGTAGCTTACTGATTGTGGTGATGTGATAAAAAGTCATATATATATATATATATATATATATATATATATATATATATATATATATATATATATATATATATATATATATATATATATATATATATATATATATATATATATATTATTATGATTAGCAAGAATTCACTAGCAAATTGCCTCCCCTCCCCCCCCTCCTTTGTTGTTGTTGGTTGTTCTGTCGTGTTTCATTTACTGCCAGCCGGCCGATCGATAGACCATCTGTCTATCGACTTAAAAACAGGGGTTTAAAAGATTAAAGGCGCTCCCATTTTTGATAAAGATCTTTCCTTCGAGGCAAAAGTAATCTGGCTTAGGTGTTTCTCCTACAGGCCAAAACCTCCCCTGCGGGCAGCAGGTGCAATGAGTCAAAGCATCTGTGTTGGACGCATCCCCTGCCCCATAGGAGGGGATAAAAAGCAGAAACCCACGAGGTCGACACACACACGCGGGCTGGAAGATATGGAATGAAGACGTCCCCAACACCTGGCCCCATCGATGTCCTTGCATCCTAACCACGTGGCCCTTTCCAAAGTATACTTTTCCTCGCGCCCTTCGACCGTATTCCAAGTGTTCTCTCCACCGCTGGCCTGCCTCGAGCCCACACGCCATTGCTTGGAGTTTCGAGGAGTCCCCATCGCCTTGCCCCTTTACGGAAGCCCTTGCATCTCACCACGTGGAAGAAACTCGCCCTCGGAAATCGCAAGTCATCCACGGACTGCCTGCTACGCGCCCTCGGAAAAACTGCTAAGGTAAAGTGCCCTGGAAGAGCCCCATTTCAGTCACGCTTTCGTCTCGTAAAATTTGCTTAAAGAGAAAGCCAGAAATCTCCCTTGTCTAATGTCCGTGCGCCTCTTGCATCGGCAGTATTAATTCTTTATTACTCCTTTGGCACCCTCAGTGCAGCTTCGAATTCATTATTCTTTTGTCTATTTTCATTACTGGCGTATAATGTGCATATCTCTCATTTCAGAGGGATCCTATCTCGTGGAAGCTTCTCGGACTGTGGCTGGAATTCCCCAGTTTCATTCAACCTACTGAGTTCCTCTTTCCCGTACTAATGTCATTTATGTAAATACACTACTTTAAATGTGCCCACGTGTTTTATGTAATATTTCCCTCAGTAACCAGAGCCCTATGCTCATATGAAATTCTCCTTTATTTTCCTCTGTTTTTTTACCTTTTCCCGTACCCACGAAGTCAGAATCACAAGGCTAAATTACCTTAAATTGTTGCTACCTGTCTCACAGAGCATATTTCAAACTAAAACCACGGAAAAACGTAAAAATGGCGACCTGGCCATAGATCTCGTTTTGCAGTTGCAGTTCCCCTAGTGTTGCTTTATTGCATTTGCAACTTGCCAGATCAGCTATTAGCAAAGCTAAGCTGGGTACGAGACAATTACGAACCTTTTGTGTAAAACCAGCACACAGATCCAGAAAATTCCACGTAAGTAATGTGTTAATCTTAGCAAAACCTTTTTACAATCGTGACTGTTCCTAGGAATTAGAAATAGGGACGCATGTATTCACTGAGAGAAAAGAACCGCCGTATTAGATTCGTTAATGCATGCCTTTCAGGATAGGTAGTTAGGAAATAACCAGTGCTAACCATCCTTTGCGTCGAGGAATAGTGCGAAATTCCTCTGTGTTAAAATCCTTACCATATTCTTGCTTCGAGGAATAGTGCGAAAGAAATTCCTCTGTGATAAATTTTACTTCGCATTTCGAATGAGCGAACTGTTATTTAGGCGCGAATAAATTCCCACGTGGGACACGACGAAGTCAGCTTGCATTGCTGAAATTCTCTCAGTGTAGTTAGAATTCGAGTTAGGTGTTAGGAAAGCGAAATTTAAACTCCGCTTATAGGGAAAATAACTAGGCCGTTGTACTGTTATCCTCTCAGACGACTGGGAAATTCTCCGGAATCCCAGACGGTATATAAATATACGGGTTCATTCACCCAGAATCTAAAAATACCTTCGGTGTTGGCCAAACGACCTGCACCCCCCACCCCCGCCCATGCCCGCGTGTGTAGCATTTTTTTTTTTTTTTTTCCCCATTCATTTCCCAGCATACATTTTTCTTTGGGTTTCCCGTTAGTAATTTCTAAGTCCTAAGGGACGAATCGTAATTCCAAGTCCTAAGTGACTCCTAAAATTCTACGTCGCCCGTGGCGAGAATTCCTCCAAATTCCACAAATTCCAAGTCCTAAGTGACTCCTAAAATTCTACGTCGCACGTGGCGAGAATTTCTCCAAATTCCAGTCCTCAGAGACTCCTAAAATTCTACGTCGCACGTGGCGAGAATTTCTCCAAATTCCAGTCCTCAGAGACTCCTAAAATTCTATGTCGTACGTGGCGAGAATTTCTCCAAATTCCAGTCCTCAGAGACTCCTAAAATTCTACGTCGCCCGTGGCGAGAATTCCTCCAAACTCCAGTCCTCAGAGACTCCTAAAATTCTACGTCGCACGTGGCGAGAATTTCTCCAAATTCCAGTCCTCAGAGACTCATACAAAAATTCTACGTCGCACGTGGCGAGAATTTCTCATTCCTGCGGGAACCCAAAATTAAGTCCTTTTGAGACATTATATAGTGTAGTTCACACACATCTAAGCCCTTACGGGACTGATCATTCTAGTTCGTTAGAACAACTCCTTAACTTCACGCTACAGCCGGCCAAGTCCGAGCGTGACAAAATCCAACTACGTCTTCCGAGACGCATATTAGACTTCGTTCGCCAAGAACAACCACTTCTTTCCTAGACATATCAAATTTTAACAAAAAGTCTCCTCAGACTTACTAATCACCTGTCTTATTCAGAAAGATCCATTCTCCTGCAGTCTGAACCATTGAGTGTTTCAGATTCCTGCAATTGAGTCTTTTCAGACAACCTGAGTCTTTTCAGACATATCATATACCCATTATTTCAAGATGGCTAATACCAGAGCCCAACAAAACGAGGATTTCAAATTCTACATGTCCGCTGGGAAGGACATGGGACTATCGGGGCAAGATCTGAGAGCATGGGTTCAAGAACGAGTGGACGATGCCAAAGCGGAGAGAGCAAGAGAACGTGAAGAGAGAGAGAGAGAACGTGAGGAGAGAGAGAGGGCAAGAATTGCCCAAGAGCAGGAGAAGGAAAAAGAACGTGCAGAGAGAGAGAGGGACAGAATTGCCCAAGAACAACGAGAGGAGAGAGACAGAATCGCCCAAGAGAAAAGGGAGGAACGAGAATGGGAAGATCGAGAGCGACAGCGCGCCCACGAGCTCCAGATGCTAGAACGACAGCCCGCCACCCCCCCCGCCCCCTGCCGCGGGGATGAGTGCCCTCAGCCAAGCTCACTCGTTCATGCCAAAATGGACCGAGTCCGAGCCTGAAGTATGGCTTGAAAGGGCCGAACGAGTCCTGGAGTGCTGCAATCTCTCCCCCGCGGAACTCTCCCTTGTTCTCACTAAATTCCTGGGCGGAAAGGCCCTCGTTGCCTACCACGCCCTTCCCGCAGACGATCGGGGAAACTGGGAAGCCGTACGCCAAGCAGTTACGAAGGCGTACGAGATTACCCCCGAGCGGTGGAGGAGACGTTGGAGAGAGCAGCCCAGAGAAGCAGGCCAGACTTGGTCTGATTGGGCGTACCATTCGGAGCGGGCGTTGACAAAATGGCTCGATTCCGAAGGAGCCACTAACACCGCCAAGGTACTCGAGCGGTTTAAATTCGAGCATTTCCTGCGCTACGCCCCTCCTGCCCTCGCCACTCATATAGTGGAAAAAGCCCCAGCAACACTCACCGAGTGTTGCCGAATAGCAGATATGTGGGAAACTCACCACCCTCAAGAAGGATCCATGGGGCGGAAAATAAATCCCCCGTCCCTCCTCGGAGGTTCAAATTCCCACAAAAATGGGAACTCGGGCAAGCCCCTAACTTGCCATTATTGCAAGAAAACGGGGCATTCCTCCGAACAGTGCCGGAACAAGAAACCGGCTCCTCTCTCTCCCGGAAAACCGACAAATAACTCGCCTGCGCCCTCCACAGGGGCAGCGCGGAAAGACTTTAGCCAGACCTTTTGCACGGCGTGCAAGGTTTATGGCCATTCTCCCGCATGGGCAAAATGCCCACGCAATAATAAAGTAAATACTCCCACCGTCGCCTTGGCCGTCACAGATCCCCAGTCATTAGGCCCTCCCGCCGAAGGGCCCGTATACGTGGCCCCTCCACGAGGTAGCCAGCCCGCGCGCCGAGTCACTGCTTTCGAGGACTCGGGCGCACAAACCTCCCTCATCCGAAGGGACAGAGTTCCCTACGGAGCTATCGTCAATAGACGAAAACTCGTCACGATCGAGGGAATAAATCAATTTAAAATGATACTCCCTACGGTCCAATTGAGAGTCACAAGACCTCACCAATCCAAAATTTGCAATCTTGCAGTAGCAAGCCATCTCCCCGGAGGCTATGACGTTATCCTGGGACAGGACTTTCAGTCCCCGCCGAAATCACGACAATCTAGGGGTCCACGTTCCCCGAATCATTCCGCGGTCGCGAGTAATCCTCCCCCGCTTCTCCCTCAGTCAAGACTGGCGCCCCCTGGGTACCAGGAGGACGTGCAGTCCCCACCAGTGCCACCTGAGTACAATGTACAGTGGCCCCCTCGATCGGTTCCCGATCCAATTCCAGTGCCCGGCCCTGCCTCAGTGCCAGTGCCAGGGCCCCAATCAGATCTCCCTTCAGGAGATGCCAAATTCCTGCTGGTGCCACTTGCATGCCCCGAGCAGGGCCAAGCTTCGTTCGTCCTGACCGACGAGCCCAAGAAACCTCTGATAGCGCCTGACTCTGCCCTAGTGCCAGCGCCAGAGCGCTACGCCGATCTCCATTCACAGGATCCAACTCAGGATCCCCTCTCTTCCCCCGGCCTGGCACCGCTACCAGCGTCGGTCAGAGAGACGGTTCCTCCCGACCACCGCGGAAGCTCACCTGCAGGTGCGGCCTCGCAACCCGTGCCTGAGCTGGTCATCGATACCTGCGAGCCGCTCACGCCACCCCCGACCGCCTCCTCTCTGCCTCAGTCCGTCGCCGACGCAATTGCAAGTCAGGATTCTGCCATATCTCACTTGGCCAATGAACTACAAGAGCCGCGACAGATCATGGTAGAACCCGCACGGAACACTCCTGCGTCAGCTGTCGCATCAGCAGGCCCAGGTGGTACTCCGTGCCGCCCTCCGCTTCCCCGGCCAAGGACGACTGTCCCATTAAGAAAGACTCGAGGCGAAATTACCACGGGCGTGGGACATTCCAGGTAATTTACAAAGAGCTCTAGAGCTCCCCATGGCACCTGTGCCACCATTTCATCTTTCGAAGGTCCTGGCACCCTTAATCCAGAAGGGGATGTCAAGCCCTCCTCTATCTTCCTCCGTTCCTCAGGAACTGCTATCTCTTACCATCCTCTACTAATCTTCCCTTAAATTATCCCCACAAGAGGCAATTAAATACGGGATATTATTCCCCACACAATGTATAAATCATTAAGAATAACAGAGTGAGAAGTGGCACGCCCTTGCGCCCATACCTTGGCACCGGGCGTGCGTGTCAGCCCCTCCTGAAGGAGTCGCGCCCTTCGGGTGCACTTTTCTCGCCCTGGGACTGAAAGGATAGTCCGGGCCGTAATTTATAGGCGTAGGACGAGAAATTCCCGCCTAACACAATAAAACCCTCCCTCTTTTTCCCTTAGTTCTTCTGCCAATATCATTTACTTTCTTTTAGTCATTTATTTATCTTTAATTTTAATGAATCGCGAGTCATAAACTCTTGCCCTTGTGATTTAAATGCCCCTTTTGTAAGCTCTGAGGGACGTGTCCCGCCTTTCATATGCAGTCAAGTTTCATTCGTAACGTCTTGGTAATTTTCCTTTTGTTATTATTATCCCTTTTCCCCCTTCCATTATAAGACCCCACATCTTTTGTCTGCTCGCCCCGTCATAACATGGAGTACTCGAGTGGGCAGTGGACGCATAAAATTAGCGTAGTTTAAGGTTAGCGAATTAAAACCTCGCGAATACTCTCGCCCGCACACGACTGTCAAATTCCCGGTGTGTGGGTCATCCCTCAGCTCGCGTTGAACGATAGCTGAGCAAAGCACGTTAAAACGAAGATAAATTATCAATGCGAATATGTATAGTCATTACAGTATCGCGTAAAAGGGGATGTCATTTACAAAAATAAACGCTGTTTTTCATTTACACAGCCTCTTCAAGGCAGATTGTACTAACCGCATGCATTTTATCTAAAATTAAGTAACCGTGTATTTTAATTCTTGAACAATAACCTTTCTTTTCATTTGTTGGCCATAGCCTCATAAACGTGGTCCTATAATCTTAATTAATTCACAATTGTTCGAGTCACATTATAAAGTTACCAGTGGGTAACCAAATCTAAAGTAATTATTCTTTTGCAAGTGTTTAAATCACTTTGCGTTCTGTTAACGAAAACTGTCCCAATGTGTTATTAAAAGTAATGTCACAGCTTCATAAAACCCTTAGGAGTAAAGTTCATTGCAAGGCAGAATGTAGAGTAACGTAAAGTATTTGCCGCTCATTCTTGAATATCGATGT
Source organism: Macrobrachium rosenbergii (assembly GCA_039081455.1). NCBI lineage: Eukaryota > Metazoa > Arthropoda > Malacostraca > Decapoda > Palaemonidae > Macrobrachium > Macrobrachium rosenbergii. Next base: position 9,461,944 of record JANJGK010000017.1, on the reverse strand, counting down.
ACACACCCGAAGGAGGTATGTACATCATCTTGTATGGGGAGGTATTATGATTAGCAAGAATTCGCTAGCAAATTGCCTCCCCTCCCCCCCCCTCCTTTGTTGTTGTTGGTTGTTCTGTCGTGTTTCATTTACTGCCAGCCGGCCGATCGATAGACCATCTGTCTATCGACTTAAAAACAGGGGTTTAAAAGATTAAAGGCGCTCCCATTTTTGATAAAGATCTTTCCTTCGAGGCAAAAGTAATCTGGCTTGGGTGTTTCTCCTACAGGCCAAAACCTCCCCTGCGGGCAGCAGGTGCAATGAGTCAAAGCATCTGTGTTGGACGCACCCCCTGCCCCATAGGAGGGGATAAAAAGCAGAAACCCACGAGGTCGACACACACACGCGGGCTGGAAGATATGGAATGAAGACGTCCCCAACACCTGGCCCCATCGATGCCCTTGCATCCTAACCACGTGGCCCTTTCCAAAGTATACTTTTCCTCGCGCCCTTCGACCGTATTCCAAGTGTTCTCTCCACCGCTGGCCTGCCTCGAGCCCACACGCCATTGCTTGGAGTTTCGAGGAGTCCTCATCGCCTTGCCCCTTTACGGAAGCCCTTGCATCTCACCACGTGGAAGAAACTCGCCCTCGGAAATCGCAAGTCATCCACGGACTGCCTTCTACGCGCCCTCGGAAAAACTGCTAAGGTAAAGTGCCCTGGAAGAGCCCCATTTCAGTCACGCTTTCGTCTCGTAAAATTTGCTTAAAGAGAAAGCCAGAAATCTCCCTTGTCTAATGTCCGTGCGCCTCTTGCATCGGCATTATTAATTCTTTATTACTCCTTTGGCACCCTCAGTGCAGCTTCGAATTCATTATTCTTTTGTCTATTTTCATTACTGGCGTATAATGTGCATATCTCTCATTTCAGAGGGATCCTATCTCGTGGCAGCTTCTCGGACTGTGGCTGGAATTCCCCAGTTTCATTCAACCTACTGAGTTCCTCTTTCCCATACTAATGTCATTTATGTAAATACACTACTTTAAATGTGCCCACGTGTTTTACGTAATATTTCCCTCAGTAACCAGAGCCCTATGCTCATATGAAATTCTCCTTTGTTTTCCTCTTTTTTTTTACGTTTTCCCGTACCCACGAAGTCAGAATCACAAGGCTAAATTACCTTAAATTGTTGCTACCTGTCTCACAGAGCATATTTCAAACTAAAACCACGGAAAAACGTAAAAATATATATATATATATATATATATATATATATATATATATATATATATATATATATATATATGTGTGTGTGTGTGTGTTTGTTTGTATGTGTTCGTGTATATATAAGTCGGCTGTGCTTATTTGCGTGACTGAGTTCATATGCAATTTAAATGTAACTTTATAAAACATGAGCTTATGTCCTGTTGGAAATGCAACTTCACTGAAATTTAATAAGCCTCATATCATACAGGGAATTTCCCCATGAAGTTCAGTTAATTTACAAATGGAGGTTTCATCTCAAAGCCTTTATGATCATTGCCCTTCGACGCATTTAACTGGTGCAGAACGTCAAAAGTCCATTGAAGTTTTATACTATATATTTCAAGAATACCACGGAACGTGAATGCTGCCATAAAATCATTTTGAATAAATGCCAGATATCTATTAATCGCGTTATTACAAGGAAAGTAGTTCATTTTATCTGTAATACACAGACTGTGAAGTAAATATGTATATGTTGCTCAACTGCTAGTGAACGTATCCCGCGATCATCACACAAACAAACGAATTATCTCTCTCTCTTTATATATATATATATACGAGTATATATATATATATATATATATATATATATATATATATATATATATGTATGTATATATATATGTATATATATATATCACACATTACCACAGGTGAAAAATAAGAAACGGGGTGTAGGTCCTGACCGGTTTCGACTTTATTTCCAAGCCATTGACGAAGGACTGATACAGAGTGTGAGAAGTCACAAATATATATACTACAAGAACAGTACTGACGAACATACACAACCGTTATAGGCTCCATATCCCCACTCAGGCCGGTGTCGAGGTAGGGGTGGCCTTTAAAACTCATTTGGCTAAAAATCACAATAGACTCTCAGGGGACATTGCTGATAAACAGACCATACCCCACCTCAGATCCACACCTGACAGGTGTCATGGAGGCGGAGTTTGGAAACTCATTAACATTACTACCCTCGTACTGTGTTTACAAATATGATAATCCTATTTTCATATATCTCTACTGCCTACCTTAAAGTTTAAACAATTTACAAATTTCTTTTGATATTAAAGGATCAAGTTTATACATCCCTTGACTGATATTCATATTATGGTTGTAACTTTCTTTTATGAAGCTAGATTCAATGATGTTCCTTTCCAGTGCATTATTAGAATATACAATCCTTTTTGCCCCTTCCCAGTTGATAGCATGATTTTTCTCACTAACATGTACAAATATACCACTGTTCCCTTGTGCATATCTCACACATTTCTTATGTTGTTCAATTCTTTTTTCCAGTGCTTTCCCGGTTTGGCCAATATAAAAGTTGTCACAAGACTTACACGGAATTTTATATACACACCCTTTAATATTGTCTGGGGAGTTCTTGATAAGTACATTTTTCATTGTTGTATTGTTCTTAAATGCGACATTAACACCAAAATTCTTAAGAAGATGAGGGATATCTTTCATACTATTATTATAAGGCAGAACAAGCAAATTTTTTGTGTTGTAAGGTTCTTTATGGTTTTGATACATAGTCTTTTTTGGCCAAACCGGGAAAGCACTGGAAAAAAGAATTGAACAACATAAGAAATGTGTGAGATATGCACAAGGGAACAGTGGTATATTTGTACATGTTAGTGAGAAAAATCATGCTATCAACTGGGAAGGGGCAAAAAGGATTGTATATTCTAATAATGCACTGGAAAGGAACATCATTGAATCTAGCTTCATAAAAGAAAGTTACAACCATAATATGAATATCAGTCAAGGGATGTATAAACTTGATCCTTTAATATCAAAAGAAATTTGTAAATTGTTTAAACTTTAAGGTAGGCAGTAGAGATATATGAAAATAGGATTATCATATTTGTAAACACAGTACGAGGGTAGTAATGTTAATGAGTTTCCAAACTCCGCCTCCATGACACCTGTCAGGTGTGGATCTGAGGTGGGGTATGGTCTGTTTATCAGCAATGTCCCCTGAGAGTCTATTGTGATTTTTAGCCAAATGAGTTTTAAAGGCCACCCCTACCTCGACACCGGCCTGAGTGGGGATATGGAGCCTATAACGGTTGTGTATGTTCGTCAGTACTGTTCTTGTAGTATATATATTTGTGACTTCTCACACTCTGTATCAGTCCTTCGTCAATGGCTTGGAAATAAAGTCGAAACCGGTCAGGACCTACACCCCGTTTCTTATTTTTCACCTGTGGTAATGTGTGATAAATGAATCACGTACAAAAGTGATAATAATCATCATATATATATATATATATATATATATATATATATATATATATATATATATATATATATATATATATAAATATATATATATATATGTATGTATTTGTATATATATATATATATATATATATATATATATATATATATATACATATATATTTATACATATATATTTGCTCAAACAGAGTGATAAATGTACCAAAACAAAAGGAAATCTTTTCACCTAAGATTAACAGCAATGAATTCTTCTCGAGATACCGCTCTCCTGACGCTTAGAAATTTAAGACATTCTCTCAGCGGACGGTAGAAGAATTCCTTGTGGGCAATGCTGTGACCCCATTTACCCTACGGACTCTTTTTCTCCCCAAAATTACGATTGTGTGTGTCTCTGTCATTGGCTGTGTGTGTGAGTGCGTATCAAGACAAACTGCGTGTTGCTTTAAACTTTTCTGGAGTTTGGTGCATTTTGCCGTGGTAATTGCATAATCCTCCGGATCGTCATCTTGGAGGAAAATCTCTGATAAACTTCTTGTTCTCAAAACACTTCATGAACTTTATTAAATAAATCCTGTTTTACATTTTCTGCCAGCATAAACATCGTGACAAGCGAGGCATCTTCCCGAGCAATAGATTCTCTTCGTATTTACAAATTATATGGAGTTTGTAATGGACATTATTTCATATGTATGTATGCATGCATGTATATATATATATATATATATATATATATATATATATATATATATATATATATATATATATATATATATATATATATATATATATATATATATATATATATATATATATTTAGCTACATTTATTTTTCTAACGACTTATTATAGGCATTAATGTTTTTAGCATCTGTTAACTTGAATTTTCTTCTTTTTCTAATTATTATTATTATTATTATTATTATTATTATTATTATTATTATTATTATTATTATTATTATTACTAAAAATATTTCTCACAATTTAACACGATTTTCTGTAATTAAAATACGTTTTAATTATATTAGTTTTTTTCGTTAGAAGTACCGACAAAGAAACACATCTCCACACATTGTTCATATCATTATGTCCTACGAAGGCCATAAGGATTGTTAAATCACTGAGGATGATGAGGGTAAAGCTCTATTTACCATATAATACGGAATGGCGTGCATAAGTAAATAAATAAACCATAGAGACCTTGTAATCTTCCTTAGTAAGGTATCTATCAAATGATGACTTGTATATAAAGTATTCACTTGGATCTGGTGTATTTTGATCTCATGTTTTTTTTCCTAGTAGTGAGTCTTCTTTACGCTTGCATTCTGTCAGGGGAAATAGTCAAAATATTTGTGTGGCAAATATATTACAAGTTGAGAATAGATATTTATTACATTACAGAAACAAGAGTATTGTGGTATTATTAGGCTTTCTTTTATTCTGTGATTAGGAGACAGCTCTGCCATATATACATAAAGTTGATTATTTTAGATGCTTCCACTTATTACTCACCGAGAGTATATGCTGCATTTGTTAATAAGATAAGTTTCGTAGTAAGTTTGATTCAGTGCGCTGAAGTGCTCTTGCAGTGTTATCACATTTTCTATTTCTTGTGCTAAGTTTAGAAAACATATACGACTCTTGAAAAATAAATAAGAAAATCTTCGTTCTATAACGACTCCCTGCCACCATACTACTATTGATCAAGGAAAAACAGTGAATGAGAAAATGACAGCTCATTATTTGGAACAAAATGAAATCCTGATTTCGGAAAATCATCCAGTGTGAGCAAAGAAACTCGTATAAAAATAAGGTGATGAACATTTTCTTTCCGATTCTCTGAGCATTTGCAGAAATTTTTCTTTGTTCTAATTTATTCCATTTTGGATAAAGCGTTCTCTGTGCATTTCATAAGAGATACAAAGAGATGGGATGCGTCTTTTTGCAGGACACAAAGAATTTTAACTTCCTGCCATAGCACACAGGATCCGTCCGAGGAAGTTGAATATTCATCATGCTTTGCAGATGCACTACAAAAACACATGGCGTTCACCGCAATTCATTTAGTTTTGCATAAATTCTTAGCCAGCTTTGCTGCTTGAAAGCTTGAATTGCTTCGTTTTGAAAAAGCATGTCATCATTTTTCTCCCCTAATACAAACTTTGCTTTATTCTAATTCCCGGGGAAGTGGTCACTTGGGTGTGACACTTAATTCTACGAATCAGACCCACGCATTTAGTTAAAAAATCCTTCTAAGACATGGCAGTTAGGACAAGAAATTTATTCATGCAAGCTAATCAAATACCCTAAGATAAGTGTGCGTGCATATATCCACACGATTAAAAAATCTAAAATTAAAAATATTGCACCTGCATATATATATTTATGATTCAAAAATTAAATATGATACATGTAAATATATACGCATGAACCACTTACTAGTTCGTATAATCTGTACAAACGCTATTATATTTATATGAAACGACAATATAAAAAATTAGATATGCCTGAAAAAATCTATACAAGATTCACAATTCAAATATGAGACGTGTTAATATATACGCACGAATCACTTATTGATTCATGTTACCTCCTGGACAGAAACCGCAAGAACATCTCCCTCTGGTGTCAGACCAGACACATTCCTCCATGCATCGCCATTCTTCCAAGAGGCTGACTTCCATTAAAGACTCCCCTCTATTACAATTCACCTGATAGTAAATCCTACTAAAGGACGCAGTTCCTGTCGGTAAGTAGGATTTATGACGCCAGACGCTCTGGAAACCCCGAATGGTTAAATGATTTGAAAAGGAAGGGAATAAGCGAGGCTTCGCTATTAAGAATTCCCAAGGACCTGAAATTGAAACTGTGTGAAAATTAATCTTTAATATCTCAAGTATAGGTGATTAAGGTCGGGTTTTTACTGTAATTAAAACTATAGAAAATTATAGTCGAGGGTGCCTGGCCCCTTAGTCCCCTTTTCGAAGTCAAAATTGTAAGATATAATACATAATCCTGTATGCAAATAATTAAGATAGACAAGAAAATATATTTAATGCGCAAGGACAGATTCAACACGTGACCAAAGTATATATTAAAAACAGGCAGTAATAGAATACATTTGATAAAATATCGAAGTTCAAACATAAACATTAATCCGCGAATACACACACACACACACACGCATATTTGAAAGTTCTTACCTTTGGAGAGGACACATCTGAATGGGAACTAGCACGTTCGTGCAAGAATGAATGCTGGGAGACTCATGTTTCAGTCAATGGAAGGACTCAGGAGAGAAATTCTGATCTAAATTAATTCAGTGTATTTACATTAATCAGAGGGATCAATTACAAAGAGCCGTATATGCTGGGTTCTTGGCACTTTCAAGATAAATTACACAACTGACAAGATTAAGAGTGCCACTCGATACGGAATAAAATATGATGAATTAATACTCAGGATTAATTTGCTTCATTGACGTAGGGGCACAGTGGATACAGATGGTTCTACACCATTTCACACACACTTTCTGCAATGTGTAGAGAAAGGAACATGATCACTTGTTAATCCAAAACACAGTCAAGTTTTTACAAAGGGATGCTGAAGGCTTAAGGAGCTAACGTCAAGTTATGTTCAGTTACATTATTCTTAAAACTGATAAATGGTTACCGATAACGTTAAGGGTCTAATCGCAATGCAAGGGAAAAAGAAGACGGAATGAGAAAAAGTATAAGATAAATGACCGAACACCATCCACCACACAGCACCTTATTTCCTTAAGCGAAGGTCCTTGGCTGCAGAATGAATGGGCTCTCAGATGAGTGGGGACTTCTGCCGTGGCACTTTAAGGTATCACTTGGATGGCGGGTGAATGGCCGGACAAAAGAAGTAAACGGCTGCTCTGTGACAAGGTAGCACACAGTGGTGTGTCACTGGGTCAGTGGTCTGTCTCCTTCTGCTGTTGTTGACCCCGGGTCATTCTTATGACCTCGGTTTACTGCCAGTGTTCACCGCCCTGGGCAATTC
>JANJGK010000017.1:9434424-9451924 GCA_039081455.1 Macrobrachium rosenbergii | reverse complement strand
AAATTGTATGATATATGTATATATATATATATATATATATATATATATATATATATATATATATATATATATATATATAGAGAGAGAGAGAGAGAGAGAGAGAGAGAGAGAGAGAGAGAGAGAGAGAGAGAGAGAGAGAGAGAGAGAGAGAGAGAGAGAGAGAGAGAAAACTATTTTAAGTAAGGAACAATTCTAACTTTCTGAACAATTTTTATTACACTGTATCTTTTGAGATCTCTACTTTTAGTTAATAATTTAAAAATAATAATCATTCATCTTATGTAATGCACGTTTTTAATAAAAACAGGTAAGTAAATGAGCACGGAATTTGATCTTAAGAAACACGAATTTGATCTTTAGAAAAAGTGTTAAATCTTGAAGATTTCGAAATGATCACCACATGAAAACCAGCTTACCTCTGAAGCAGTTCTGTAAACATGAGGAGGAAAATATCGCAGTCTATGATGAACACTGTCATAACTATCATAAAAGGATGAAGATAGGTTACATCCTTAAGTAAAGGTCATAGTTGATTAACTTTGCGGTAAAGAAATCTCAGTTGATACTAAGCAAGTAAGAAGATTGATTCCCACAACGTATCCAAGATGCAGAGTGACTTAGACTCAAATTGCTATCAAGAACCAGACTTTCAATAATACAAAAATAATAGCCACGCATTAATTGTCTAATAACAAATTTTATAATGGAGACAATAACCAGGACAGAGCTGCACAAAACTAGTTGTGTCAGACAATCTTAACTAACTAGTTTTGTTTACTATATCGCAACACAGGCCATCCCAGTAAATCAGCCATGCAATTCGTTCTTTATGCTTGCTTAGGTACAGTGACCATATTTACTGTGAGAATTTCATAGATGAGTAAACAGTTAGACCTGTTATCAAACTTACTCAAGTAATCGTAAATTAATGGTTTGCCTTTTTTTCCCTCGTGGACAAAAATTGCAAACGTCTGCAAAGACTTAAAATGAAAGTTACATTCACAGAAGCTGTGAGCGAACCAGCTTTACTTCCTTTTGAATGGATTTTAATGGGTTCTGATTTGAGAATTTCGGTAAGATATAGCATCTGGATTAACGGAGAATTAAGAATCCCTTTGACAGCTATATTTTTATAAACTACGAAAGCAAATACATTGGTCATATGTCTGTAATGACAAACTCATTCAAGTAGCGTGATATATATATATATATATATATATATATATATATATATATATATATATATATATATATATATATATATATATATATATATATATATATATATATATATACATACATATATATATATATATATATATATATATATATATATATATATATATATTTATATATATGAAGTGATACAAATTCAACTCAAGTTCATTATTAATTATTATTTATCCTTGAATTTATGTCACCTATCTGGCTAGTGTCACCTCCTTATTTCTTTCATGATTACAAAATAAAAAGGCAAATAAAATGAGGCAGCCTCACAGCAAACTGACGTTAAGCAAATTAATTGGCAATATTTAGATTCTTTCATTAATGATAGATCGCATTCAATGGGAAACAATTTCGATTCCGTATGTAAGAACATAAGGAATTACGTACTGTAACCGGATTAAAGTTAGGTCATTACAGAGTGTACATTTTCATAAGATGTAATTTTTAATAAGACTATCGCCAAAATCTGTCGCAACCTTTAAATTCAAATTAAATGAGTTATTATTCATGCCACCCATATAATACCAATTTTTCTAATGTTTATCAATAGATTCAACAACTGGTTTTTGTGCATTTTGCAAGACCCAGAACTTACGATTTTTAACTATTAAAACGAAAATTCCGTTAATCCCTTAATCCCCAAGATGTTTTCCTGACATTTATTCCACACCATTAGCTTTGCTAACTTAAGAGCAGATTGCCATTTGTAGTGTGTGCTCTGTTTTGTGCAAATGGCAGTGGAATCATTAATTCCCTTTGCTGGCAGCCAGCAAAACCTCGAGCAATATCGCACCGATGCGTTCTTTCCCCTATTTCTTTTGCAAGGTAAGTATTCAGATGTCACAGGAAATGCTGGATTTAAATGTTAAAAAAGCAAAGGATAATTAAAGGTTCCAACAAGGGTGCGCTCGCACGCGCACATACACACACACACATAAAACATACATTTAATTTTAAGATATCAAAGTCAGCCAATTCTCTTTTATTTTTTCCAGAAACATAATTCTATTTATCATATAAATAACAGATTTATCACCGATATGAACGCATATAGTTGTTATATTCCTGCATTTACACGTATTCATCCGAGAAACTGCGGATTTCCGTATTATTTTATTTTTCGTTTCATAAGCATGAAACCCCTTCTGGCAGGCCTTGGATCAAGTAATTTTGTTCTCATAATAGACGTGGGCCAAATGTGACTTTTCTGTAAGTCAAAGAGAATCAAGTTTTCCCTGACATCTCCCGTTACATTGCTTTCTAGCAATACAGAGTTTCTTAAGTGAATAAACACTTCACATTCCGCTTCCCAACATTTTTCAGTAGTTTATGTATGGGAAAATTGATTTATTTGGATTAATATTTACGAAAACAATAGCCATGAAAGCTTTCAGTAATAAGTATATGTAAAGTTTTTTTGCCCTTGGATGATCAATGAAATTTTCTATAGAGCAGCCATTACCTATATATTCTAATTAGTGGAGGGTGAACGATGTTATCCATATCTGCCGCGAGGCTGACGACTGATACAAGAGCTATCTGAGACGGTCTTTGCGTGCAATTGGCGGACACATACATAAAGCTTTTGATGGCGCCGTAAAAGTTGTCAGGAGCGAGCCAATCCTCTACTAAGGCTTCATCTTCCATACCTAGTCACTGTATACCATTAGAACCAGCTCCATCCCTACGAAACTCTACACCCAAAACACCTCACACCCTCTCTGCAAACCCTAACTACAAGCCCCAAACCCTTCCACCCTCAAATCACCTCACCCATTCTCACCGGCGCTCCACTGGCGGTGTAGGATTATACGATTTGCGGTTTTACCAGGTTTGATAGTTTATTTCATGGGTGAAACAACTCAATTCTAAGGCTGTTTATGGGCGGCGGAGGTTATAAATGAGTTTCGGTCGTCATTTGGAGCAGTTCAGAGCTTGTTTTCCGAGTTGATCTCGATTTATGACTTCATTCCGTGGAATGGACGTCGTTGTATTTCCTGTGTATTTCCAGTGTTTTTTCTATTTGGTTTTATTCTCCTCTTTTTAGGTTGTTTAGATTTCAGATTTTTGGAAATTAAAACATCTGCTAAAAATACTCATTCAGGACCAAGCATCGATGAAAAGGGAATGTAAAAATCTTATAAAGTTTTATAGGTAACGTTGGCTCTAAACACACGAGATGCATTTTTTAAAGTTGAAGACATATGAGTAGGTTGCAATATGTACATATGAAATTTCAGTCAATGTATTATCAACACAGAAAATTCTAAGAGAAAAAATCGTTCAATAAAAGAACATTCCAATATTTGAGGTGTTACGGTAGTTCATTGTTTTATATCATAAAATCATAAAAGGCATAAAATTATGGATATTATTAACCTATCATTAGTTCAGAATATCCTATGAAAAAGTCTCTTTATAAAAACATGCCAACAGTAGATCCACTAAGAGTTAATTGTTCTATCTCGTAAAATAAACGATCAAATTATGCAAATTACCAAAGCTTATTATGGTGACACTCCGAAAAAAGGTAGGGCCATGAATCACCCTCGTGGACCCTAGATCTATTTCAGCATTACTGCCCACGCATATTTTAGGCGACTAGTGCATCTATTTACTTAACGCAAAGGTAATAATAACGTTTTCGGCTCACCGATATGAATCATAAATCCATTTCAAAAGCTTCCGAAATTCAAATGATTCTCCGTATTTTCCCATTTCCCCAAAACTGGACCCAAAATTCGGGGCTATTTTGAAATTACCGGACATTCATCCAAACTGGCGCAGCAGATCATCGTGGGAAGCAGCAGGTAAATAATCAACAATTTATCGATGGTTAATTTTTCCGCTTTTTCTCTCCAAATGCGGTTCCGCTTATGGTGGATAATTGTGACAACTGTTATTCCTCCCATCATTTTTCTGTTTCAGTAATTATACGGCTTGTTTGCGTAAAATAATACGCAAATGCGTGTCTTCTTAGCTCCAGTGTGACTCGAAATGTAATTCAATGTAATTTCCTTTGTAATTCCGCTAGAGCTTGTACTCGTGTGCTCGTAGTTGCTCACTTCCTTCAACCGAGTACCTGACTTTTTTTATAATTATAAAATTTTTATTAAGTTTCACTGACTATTTTGTGAAGTGTACATATTTACCTTTGATCTTCCCTCCATTGTCGCTCTGTTTCTTTGGTAATATGACAGAGAACATTAAACTAATTCTCCCATACACACACACACATGCATATATATATGTGTGCGTGTGTGTGCGTGCGCGCGCGTGCGTCGTTTTTGTGACAAGCCCCTAATAATAAGAGCTACTGAATGCAATTCCAACCCTATATAATCCTCTTAAGGGGACTTTTAAGCTTATCTAGGTTGCCAATACTTATCCAGAAATTCTTATCAACCCTCTACAGATTACACACAAAACCATTTACATGAAAAAGGTTATAAGTCCATGTTTTAATACGTAATTAAAGATGGGCTTCTTGTGGCAACGATTTAAAGAGATCTAAATTTCTATATTTTTGTAAGTTTAGCCTAAACAAGAAAAGTGTAACATGTAACATTCCTTTTTTTTACCAATGAAAGTAATGTGTTGGGCTAATAATCTTAAGCAACAAGAAAATTAAGGACTTTAGCAACTTAACTGTGTAGAGATTAGAGCGTGTATTAAATAAGCGAGCGTTTGACACAATATGTAAATTTATAATGAATTCGATTTTGCGAGAAATGTTTGACGGTAGTATTTAAAGTCTCAGCTGAAGAACAAAACACTTTATCATTTTACACCAAAGAAATTTTTAAATTAGCATTCCCTACGCTCGAGTTTTTACATGACTTTTTAATTTATTTCATTGATTGATTTTCCACATGTTAAAGGATAAAGCAAACATATTTAGTTAGACGGGACAAAATTGAGTAAACATTTCTTATTAGCACACATACAAATTATGAAAAAAGAACATTAATTCTGGATTTAATCTTTATTACAGTAAGATAAGTATGTTACACTCTTGCTAAGATGATCAAAATGTAAAGAATAATTTCGTAAGTGCTCTGTCCAATTTACTTTTTTTTTTAGGACGGGGTAGGGAGGTGGGAGGTTGGTTGAACACACCTGTCTTTATATAAAGTTCAATTTAAAGAAAATGAGTCGGAGTTCCAGAACTGAGAAACTTCATACTTTTTTTCGTAGCAAATTGACATAAGTTATCTTTCTCCACAATCTATTAGTGAAGGTTAGAACCCTTACTACTAATTATTTCTTTCCTTCTTTATATTTACTCATTAATTATTTCCGTACACTCCTCTGTATTTCTTTCAATTATTCGGGTAAATATTTTTCTTATCTTTCAGGAGTTTGTTTTATTTTCCCTTACTACTCTGCTAAGAATTTTCCATAAATAAGAATTTTCACGAGGAATTTTATAAACGAATAACCCTCTGGAATGTTTCGTAACAATTTCAACTGCTTGCCCTATTGAACAAATATTACATCTAGCCCCACAGTATTCCTTCCATAGTGTAAATAGTTTCCAGTCAATGGTTTACACAGCAATATAAGTCAGATAATATAACTGCACTGTAATTAAACGACATCGCACATCTAATGGGGCTAATTACATCAGGCGAAGACAGAATTCGAAAGGACCCTAATAAAAGAGAATGTTCTACCCGAATTCAGTCTTAACTGTTGTTGGTGTAGCTGTGAATAGAATCACTATAAATAACGTTCGCAATTGCAAACCTAAATTCGTAATAATAATAATAATAATAATAATAATAATAATAATAATAATAATAATAATAATAATAATAATAATAATAATAATAATAATGATGATAATGATGATTATGTTGAAGAAATCCTCAATGATGCCAGTGTAAATATATATTAAAAGAAATATATAAAATGAGAGCTTTCGAGATCCTGCTCGATTTTCCTTATCAATAAAGAGAATTGAGCAGTTCTCGAAGGCTATTGTGTTATTTATATTTTTTATTTAATGTATATTTACGCTGACATCATTGTGGATTTTTTCACCGTTTTAGTGACTCGTCGCGATTATGAGATCTTTAATAATAATAATAATAATAATAATAATAATAATAATAATAATAATAATAATAATAATAATAATAATAATAATAATAAAACAAATAAAGTGTGCTTGGGCAAAACTAAGGTTTAATATCATTCATCATATTTCCATGAGTTGCCATGACGCAAGTGGCAGGTCCTCTGAGATGACTTTTTAGCCAAGAATAGCCAAAGAGACAATACAGTCAATTAATTAAGATTTCATTGCATAGCCTGATGTCGAAGTTGCCAAATTACTCAAATTGAGAACAGAAAACAAAAAGGTTACCAGGTTTCCTGTTATAATTTGAGATATTTGCATCTATGAAATAGTTGAAAAAAAAACTTACTGATAAAACATGATTCCTTCCTTTCTACATTGTACTGAGGTTTCCTGGAACTTACGGACCAAAATAAATTTCATTTCAACGCTTAAAAGTCTTGTTTTAGACTTGGCAATTCATAAAACATTGAGAAATTTTGGAATAGATATTATAATGCTTTTAAGACTGCACTTGTGATTGTATGCTTAGGAGATTTTTATTTGACATGAAATTCTAGAACTCTTTCATTTTGGAATTATATAACAGTTGAGTCATAGGGTTAATTATATGCAGACGAATAAGTAAGTGCCTTTTTTTGTTCTGAGGGGAACTTGTCTCATAAAAGGCAGAAGGCAGTTGAATTTTATCAGAAAAATTTAGTGAACTCAATTATCTCCCTTTACTTAAGTAGCACGCGTGTATGTTTATTTATTTATTTATTTTTTTTGCTTCATTATCGAAGACTAAACAAAACACAAGTTTTAAAGAGCAACATTCGGTATAGTAAACGACTCAGTAAAAACTGTTTACCGTGTCCATTTGGTCCTGTGTTCATAGATTTGTAGTTATCAGTTTCCCTTTCTTGATCAATTACCTATATTACTCTGGGGTGATGCAATTGCACCTCTGGTAGTAATATGCAGGCGTTCCAAAATTCTGTCATCTGTTTAAATGTCTTTCTTGGTTGTCGAAATGTGTAATCAATTACGTTATATATGCTGATTAACACTTAAATTCATTTATAATGTTCAGCAAAGAAATATGACGTCACAAATCTTCTGTCTCTTTTAGAAGATTTAGCTAAGTGAAAAATAATTAGCCGTTCATATTAGGAAGCTTCTTTCCCGACGCCTGCAACTACGTCATACAAGAGAGGGGCTCCAAAGCAGGCTAATGACAGGAAACCTCCCTTCCTATATTATATACTTCTGCCATTGAGTTTGGATGGTTATTAAGCAAATTAACTGGGGTAGAAAAACCAAAGTTTGAATAGGACTGAGTGTTTAGAGTTGACGGACGAATTTCAAGAGCAAACGGTATACAATAGCTGGAGGACGAATAAAGGAAAAATATGGATTCATTAACCCTCGTAAAATCTGGAATTTCAAAAAGAATGAGGATTGAGAAAACAACGGGGAGGAAAAAAATAATGCTAGTTTCATAGAATGAAAAACTTCCCTCAATATATTTCCGTGGCAGCCTAAAAAAGAATAAAGAATACAGCGAAAAAAAAGGAAATAAATTCTAAGGAAGTCGCTCAGTTCCCCAGGGCAGTTCTATGTGATATTCTCTTTGAAAATCAGTCTCATGGAAAGCTGATGATCCTCCTTCATTCCGCCTCTCGCGTGATTTATTCCTTTCTTTCTTTCCCCGAATCATCCTTTCTCGTTCCCTTCCTTTCTTGTATCCCCTCATTCATCCCTACCGTTTTCTATCCTCGCTTCCTTAGTAATGACTTTGCCCTCGCTCTCAGCTCAAAGAAGCTCTCTCTGTGGAGGTGGGAAATGTCTTTCGTTTTGAGCTCTCTTAGCGCAGTGAATAAGGTGTGATGGGTTGTTCTGAACTATTTCAGTTGAATATACGCCTGATGGCCCTAATTAGATAAAATAGTCTCGATAAGTAGACATAGTCTCTTGTCCTATGTCCTGTTTATTGGAATCGAGGCATCAAAGGAAAATCGTTCAGGTATTTATTTCTCATTTCAAGTTTCCGGAAGCGTAGAATGAGAGAGGAGCAAACATACTGCCACACCGCGATGACATTTTTAGCTTGCAAACGTGTCGGCAGTGTATTTCACTTTTATAGCAACTTGATCACCCGTCATATCTTGCCTCACGCTTTGATCTCCTGTTCGCTGTAAGTCTCTTTGAGGTTCCTTTTCTACATCTGTCTGAGGGAAAACAATGCTCAAGTACCGCATGAAATATTTAACATTAATTATACTTAATAAGATCAGCTGAACATTTCAACATTCACGTTTCTCTGTTTAAAAAAAAAAACTCATGTATCAGCTGGAGCATACTTACTTAAATTTGCTTGACATCTCTGGAGCGTGTCTTCATATTCTTAATGTTTCATAATGTTTCATAACTTATGAGTTTATGATGAAATTTTATTATGCAAGGAATAAATTCTCCCTCGGCTCTCGCCAGCGTTGTTTGAATCTCTCTCTCTCTCTCTCTCTCTCTCTCTCTCTCTCTCTCTCTCTCTCTCTCTCTCTCTCTCTCTCTCTCTCTCTCTGTTTTTTCTAAGATCCCAGCATTTCTGTCCCTCGTTTGTTGACATTAAACTATAACTTTTAAATTGGATATATATATATATATATATATATATATATATATATATATATATATATATATATATATATATATATATATATAGCCTATATGTATGTATATATATATATATATATATATATATATATATATATATATATATATATATATATATATATATATAAAATTTAATGTTGCTGGAATAAAAACCTTAAGAGACTTCACATAGGTAAAACATTATTATTCATGTTCGACCGTTTCCATTCTAAGATCATAATGTATCATGTTACTTTTATATCTGAAATAACCGCAACAAAATTTATGTATATGTATATATATATATATATATATATATATATATATATATATATATATACATATATATATATATATATGTGTGTGTGTGTGTGTGTGTGTGTGTGTGTGTATGTGTGTGTGTGATCCTTTATAGGAAGATATTACAGTATTAGAACTCCATTATCACCGATTGAAATAGCCTATTATATTTCCAATCTTCGTCAAAAATTACCCTATTATGATCTCATAAATGTCTTTTTTTTTTTTTTACAGAGGGTTTGATTTTCAGTCTATATTCGTTAATGCGGAAAGTATCTTTTTCTAAATCGATCAAACTATTCATTAACTGCTGATGATAATTCTCAATAAATCTCCTTTTTTCTTTCTCTCTTTCTTATACACACACACATGCAAACACATATATGCACACACACACAGACACACACATACTCACACAGGGGTGCTTGGAAGTTCACGGCAAACTGGACAAGAAGACAGAGGCGAGTGTCTCCTAAGAGTCGTCACGAAGACTTACAGTAGCGGCTAGAAAGCCCCCGAGGACACTTTCTGAAGACTAGATGTAAGATTGTTAATCAGAAGGAGACGTTCCTAATGGGCACGGAAACTGTGAATTTAAATGGAGCTTGTTTCCTCATTTTTTGTAAGAGGTTAAATAACAGAAAGTACTGAAAGCTACTGATATTTCCTTCTAAATATATCGAACAATTCACTAACTGTTGAAGATAATTCTCAAGATAGCTCATCTTTACCTCTCTCTTTCTCTTACACGCACACACATACGTGCACACACACACACGCACATTCACACACATACACACACACATATATATGTGTGTATATATATAATGTATATATATATATATACATATATATATATATATATATATATATATATATATATATATATATATATATATATATATATATATACACACACACACATGCATGTGTGTCTGCATGTATAATACCTTGAGTATATATGGTGTTACAGTTAAGAATTATATTGCCTGGCTATGAATTATGTCAGTAACACGTAAACTGGTATGTACTTCAGCATAAAGGGTAAAGCTAACTGAAAATCAGGAAAAAATCAAGGAATGGCGAGTTTTAGCAAATATAATTGAAATGCCTTTTGCAACAGTATATTCATATGGACCACCATGAAGCTCCAAGTAGTGTTTCGTTATGTTCATGTTTATCAGCACAAATTCTTAGTTTTATCTGATTTATTTCTATTCAGTTGCCATATAACTAAAATAAATAAATAAATATATGAATAAATAAATGAATGAATATATGAATAAATAAACTAAAGTACTGCATCCAGCAGAAAACCTGAAATCAACCAGAGGAAGGGACACGTCTCAGGAACGACCAATCGTACCATAATGAGATTTCCCGCACGAGTCCCAGGCGTTATTCACACCTAAAACAACACGTGTTTGAGAGCAAATGGAAAGCAAGGAAAGCTGAGCGGCATATCCTAAACGATTTGCATATGATCCCAGAGACTTTTCTCGTAACTGTCTCAATAAACTTAACTTCGCGTCTCTTCTTGGAAGAGGTGAGAATTTTGGTGATCAATACATTTACCTTGACATTTAGAGAAATTTGGGTCGCGTAGAACACCACCACCCACTGTAATTATTTCCTTATTTTTGCGGTGATAGGGGTTAAATCCAGTGTAATATCCACTCAGAAGTTTTTCCTTGGCTATTTAGTATTCATTTAAATAATCATTCACTGAATTATGTGTAATATTGCTTTGAACAATGTTTTCTGAAATATTGCTTAATTTGAAACCAAGTTCTTGATATGATTTCTCAAATATCGACTCTGTTATAGAAATTACCAAGGAATTAAGCCGAAAATTACGCAATCTGTGAGTAGATAAGTGATTAGTTCGCTGATTTACTTGATACGCATAACTTGAAATATTCATTACGATTAAGATTTAAATCAGTTGACAGCTTCAGCAACGTTTAACAAGTTATGACAGCAGAGGATTAGGATGCAAGTTTCAGCAGTTTTTACTATACGAAAACAGCGGCTTTCAAATTCTGACATGGCAAAAAAATATATATATATATAAATATATATATATATATATATATATATATATATATATATATATATATATATATATATATATATATATATATATATATATATATATATCCTTTGCTGTCTACTCTTTGAATGGAATAATAGTTCATCCAAAATCTCAATGGAGGATTAAAAAAAGACAAAAGTCAAATTCAATTGACAGTCTTTTTCTTATGTTAGCAATATATGTTTTCTTCTCTTAGTATATAGTAAGGATTTTTCTGATGTATGGTTATTCTATTTTTGTTTCATAACGTTAATTTCAGCTCCGCCTACTGTTATCATCTTTTTTTTTTTACCCATCGTTTGAACCTCATGTGATCATTTTGGGTTACTTATATTCATTTATTTCCATTTACGCAAGAAACTATAATTATCATTTCAAATGGTAATATTCAACACCTACCAAAATACTTTGCACGGTATAATTATTTTCAACAACTGGTTTTGCTGCCTGTTGTGTTTTATCATGCTATTTGATAAATGACGTCATATAAAAGTTAAAAATTTAGTTAACTTCAATTATAGATCAGCAATAGTTTTCATCAAATGAATCAAATTTATTTCCCCCCAAAAAAGCTAAAAATGTGTGGGCGACTAAAAAATTCTAATTCCATTTTGCATTTATCAATACATTACGCACCAGCAATTTCACTTCCAATTTGCCCTAGGTAGAAATTTGTTCCAGATATGATATCTGATTAAAAAATGGCATGTTATAATTAAAGTTGCAGAGTTTATATGAGGCCCAAAAATTCCTATAATTCGTAAAATCTTCGGACTTTAAAATAATAAGTAAATTTTAAAAATCAGAGAACGATATGGCGTGAGCCTTTCACACAGTACGAGCTTAACTCCTTCGCAGGATCAGATTTGTTATCCTTGAACTTTTACTTTTATCAAGTTAAATATTCTAGCAAATATTTTAGCAAAATCAAAAGCAAATGAAAGAAAATAGGCAAACCTTTCTAGCACTGGAATTTTCTGCGAAAAATGCACTCTTTAAAGTTAGTCTTATATGATACATTATTGAGTACACATCAAACAAGGTTCGAGAAAGAAGTGAATGTAGGAAAGAAACAAAGAAATTCAGTGGATATGTCATGAATATCACAAAACCTGAAATGGAATGACTGCATAAGTAAAACACATTAATGCACTCAAACGGAATGGACTAACAGCAATGGTTTTCATCAGAAAAGAGGAACATCAAAATGAAGGAGAAATAGCAAAGGAGAATGCAAAATGAGAGAGAAAATATAATGAATTATAATGTATGCCAACGGAATACAAAATGTGCGGTGCGATATTTTTTTGGATTTTCCAAAGTAAAATAGGAAAAAATACGAGACGTTTGTTCATCTGTCATGGAAATTCCTCGCTCTGCTGGAAAAGGTATTATCAGGTAAACTCGATCAAAATGCATAAAATCCCTCCTGGGTCGCTTCTCTCCTCCTGTTTTGCATAGTTAAAATAGACGATAATTAAAATTCCCGGTTTATCATTCTGTCTCATATCAGTTTTCTAATCATTAGGATATGGCAAAACAGAAAGTAATGTTACGTACACATTCACACACAGAAGCACAAACACACACACGTATATATATATATATATATATATATATATATATATATATATATATATATATATATATATATATATATATATATATATATATATATATATGCATGTGTGTGTGTGTGTGTTTGTGTGTGCGCGTGTGTGTGTATGAGTAAATACGAAGGTGTTCATATTCTATATATGTCCATCAATGACATCTGCGCAAATATTTGATTTCCTATTTACCTATCTTATCCCCATCATTTATATATAGAATAATATTAACCCACACGAATTAGACGCCATGATACCCCGTGTAAACCGCTTCCCCGGCTTAGGGTTCTTATTTATAAGCGCAATTATGAAAATGCCGCTCTCGCTTAACCTTGCACTTGTATAATCCAGTCAGTACTCAGAGGAATCCCATTAGCGTCATCCCTTCCTTAAGCCGGAGGAAGTTTCCTCATCATCTGTTGTGGGAAGGAAGGACGGAAGATGAAGAAGGCCAGTGGTGGTGATTGGGTAAGTGGATTCACCTCATGAATAATGCTTGATCAAGTTTAGATTATCATTAATGGCAGAAGGAGGCGATTGTGTTAATTGCCTTTGGAAGTTATCTCATTAGTTCCCATAAAATGGAATTCGAGAAGAGTCTGGTAAATTACCCGGAGAGCGACTTTTTCGACGCTGGTGCAGCTCTTGAAGAAACCAAGTAATCTGAATACATTACTGAACGTTCGAGTTTAATCGTATATTGACAACTATCAGCAGAATTACCAGACAAAAATGCTTAACTGACAGATACTGAACGAAAAAAATAAAAATCTTGAACAATTATATATGCGAATTTGCAAATATAAATACTTAACTAAGAACTGTTTCTTATCCTTTGTAAACTGTACTATTTATAGGTCATCAAACTGTTAACCAAAATAATTATCATCATTTAAACTTATGTCACTAAAGTTAGGAGTTTCGTTTTATTTATACTACTCCAGGGTCTGTTGCTACCATTGCTTATTTCACAATGGGTTTTAAAGAGCAGAGTGATTAATACAAAATTTTTCGTTCAGGCAAGGAAAAAATCTGTAAAAAAAACATTCTGTAAGAGTGCGTCCACGTTCCAGTAAAACCTCCTGCACACACTTCACAACAACGTTATTTGCAAGTGGACGACTCATTGGCAGTTCTGACCAGTGTCTCAAAAGGTTATCCAGCATTTGCAAAGATTCATCCTCCACTTACTGTTGTTGAATTATTTTGACTTATTTTCAGCCTGTTTGCTATATGTATGCCATAAGCTTTCGACGTGTATGCATGTCAAGTTTTACAGGAGTGTGGGCGTACCCTGAGAAACGTACACATCCCAATTTTCTTTTGACTCCCTTTAAATCTTCCCCTCTCATATTCCATCCTGGGCATTTTTCTTTCCACGTACTTGTTTAACTCCCTCATTTCTCATCTCGTGTTTTCCTCCCTGTTTATTCTGCATCCTTTAACTTTCGTTCTTCGCCCTTCCTCCCATGACACTATCATATGCTGCACACTTTGAGGGATAAAAACCTATTAGTTCCCTGCGCTGCTGCAATACTTTTCCCCTTGAATTTTTGCCCTCTACCATTTGACTTGCTCACACGCATGCATAAGCGTGCGTGCACACACGCTCACACGCACACACACAGACAGTGACACAGACATACACACACACACACACACACACACACACACATATATATATATATATATATATATATATATAGTATATAATATATATATATATATATATATATATATATATATATATTATATATATATATATATATATATATATATATATATATATATATATATATATATATATATATATATATATATCTAAACACATTACCGATCATTCATGTAAAAACACGGGTACCCCTCCCCTCAGATCTATTCGTTATATAGCAGAGGGCTGACGTGAAAAGAAACAAGGTAGAACATTAAAAAAACGAGTTAGGATGGAGATGGTTAAATAAATGGAAGGATTTTAACTTCGGAGAATTTGAGGAAGAGTTTAAGAGAAAAGAAGAAGAAGAAGAAGTAGAAGAATTGGCATCTTGTGGCAATGAGATGATAACTTTGAAAGAGAGCCTGGACTGAAAGCCTTCAGGTATACCTCAGTGTAGTATTTGATATTTCTGTAAAAGTGAAAGTAAGGAGAGGTTGGACACAAAAAAAGCTGCCAGGAATTATTTGTTTTGTTCGTCACATACTTCATATCATTTATGGAGGTTGCAATTTAAAGGCTGTAAAATGTGCAGAGTATGTCAGTTCGAATGGTATATCGTTAAGAACAGGAGTATAAGAAAATAAGTAACATAGGAGAATAATATAGGTTTCTTGGGTGTTATTTACTCTTAAATCTAATTGACCAAATCCTTTGCAGCTATATACAATTACGACTCCAATCAAGAGAAGGGGTCGAATCCTCATTATTGAATATGAAACAGTTATATAGAAAACATGAACGTAAGTGGAAAAGACCGCCATTGACATATGTGGTTGTTTAGGGGAATTGGTCCACGAAATTATAAAGAAATTGATTGGTGCATGAACGGGTGTGTGTGTGTGTGCGTGTGTGTACGTGTATGACATTTCCAAAGCGTATTCTGTACGATAAAGTTCATCAGTGTTCATCCTAACCCTTTCTCATAATCTTAATAATGTTGATGAAATTAACAAAACAAAAGGAAACATTATAGTTTAATTTTTACATTTGTATTATAGGAAAAAGATCATATGTGCATATCTGGACAGATTATACTTTTTAGATGAAATGATGAATAATGATGTAAAGTAAATTAAAGGATCTCAGAAAATGGTCAAACTAAATCTTATAACTGAAGAACCAGAAGGATGGAGTGGGCTTGGTTGTCACAGAGTATGACACAAGGAAGGTAAACCTGTACGATCACAAAAACTGTAACCAACCGGAAAATTGTTACTGATAATTACTAATAAGCTAAAAATGATCTCATTTGAGAGAACACATAATGATGAGAAGGGTGATAGGATTGGTAATATACAGCCCATTTTCCACATCTAGTTCATTTTGAATATAAATATGAATCCCATTTCCTTTTTATTTAATTTGTCCCCTTCACGCAAAATATGTCCCTTGCGTTTGAAATTGACTTTATGAATTTTATTCCAAGGCATGTGATAATCACTAGAAAAATAAAACAAAATATAATTTCTTGTGTACCGTACTGTGTAGTAACTTAAACCAGGTAAATTTTCCTCCTCAATAGATAAACTCAGAATGCATTTCTCGCGAGCAATCCATGAATGTAGCACGCCATTGCTCATCATTCCCCAAATCTGACACCTGAACAACGAAAAATATCTCTCTCGCTGCATTTGGTTATTCGAAGTGACAAGGAAGAAACTCTGAGCTACCGACCGGTAAAGAATAACTTTGTTGGGACGTCACTCAAAGGAGCCGGTGCATTATCGGGCATGCAAATTCCTTTTCGCCTCATCATTTTGCTTTTTTTTCTGATTCTCGCCGTCTTTTTATAAAGACGAATGTTCTGTATATCTACGTTTCGTATACTTCATTTCGAAAGCTGAGTATGCAAAGTGTTTGTATAATGTGTTAGTGTATATGCATTTTTAATAATTTTAACATCACGGATTTTAAAAAAACTGTTGCAGTTGGCTGTGCTGGGCACAGCCTTTGTTTTTAATGGGAAAGCATATATTCAAACTGATGGTATGGTCATGTGATCTCCATTAGGTCCTACTTTTGCAAATATTTTTATGTGCTCGCTGGAGCTGGAGGAGAGCTTGTTAGACGAGCGTCCTTTGGCTTGCCACCCCTTTTTTACAGCAGATATGTTGATGACACCTTTCTGCTGCTTAGGAGAAAAGATCGGGCAGATGAATTTCTTGAATATGCCCATAAAATACATTCAAACATAAAATTTACAATTGATTATGAAAATGCAAATAAATAAACAAATTGCCCTTTTTAGATATAATGGTTTCTAGATACGATGGCCATTTTAATACGACGGTTTTTAGGAAAAAAAATTTAACTGACCTCGGTTCTAACTTCTATAGTTATTGTTTCTTTAATTTCAAGTTAAACTCTCTATCTACCCTCTTCCACAGGGCCCTCAGCTTAACATCTGGTTGGAATATCTTCCATAGTGAAATTTTATATCTCCACCAATATTTTATTAATAACTGTTTTCCATCTAAGCTTTTTTACAAACATCTTTATAAATTTTTGAATAATATTTTTCACCCAAAATTTGAAATACCAACAGTTCCTAGATTATCTTTTTGTGCAAGTGTCCCACTAATTTACGATAAACGTTTTTACCAGGACTTACGACAAACAGTGAACAAATATCTACCTGGTGTTGAACTGAAATTAATACCTAGTAACCCAATGACGATTGGGTCCTTGCTTAAATATAAAGAGTCTTCACCCCTTGATGACCTCGGGAGTTATTTATTTGTTTAATGCCCCAGATGTGACCTCGGGAAGTAAGTGGGCTCCACTCGTAGGTTGTTGAAGGTGATATTAGACTCTCATCTTGACGTAAGTTATCGAAC
>JANJGK010000017.1:9409424-9431924 GCA_039081455.1 Macrobrachium rosenbergii | reverse complement strand
TGACTGGACACAGTTCCCGCCCTAATTAGGAATTCCAGTCTCACTGAACTTAATTGCACTCATTACGAGTCTAAGCTAGCCACCTGCCAAGAAAAATCCCTACCACGTCCTGGGTAGCGGAGAATGTCGGAGTTTCTCAAATATTTTCGGAATAAGTGGAAGGAGAGAGTTACTGTAACTGGAAGATTTACATTTAACCTGGCTTAAATCACTCTGTCTAAAGGAACAATTCTGAGAGCGTGCGCTCGGTTCTTTGGCCTCTTGAAGTGATTAATTTGATCGAAGAGGGGATGGGGTTCATAACGCGGTGTGTCAAGCAAGTTATGAAACTTGAATTTCTATTAACATAGTTTGCCAAGTGCTGTTGTGAAATCTTCTGATCTCCAAATATTTAAGCGAGGAGCAAATTCATTTCGGCCCTCGGCTAACGTCTCCTGAATTTCAGGTCCATCAGGTTTATTTTCTATTCCCACACATTTAATTATTTATCACCTTTTTCTTCAACTTGTCTCTCCCTGCAAGCCGATTTCCCACTTGTGTATATAGTCTGTTGACGGCGTCCATGATTTATAGAAAAAAACAGCCTCTTTTAGCGTTAGCAATAATAACGCGTTTATGAAAACCGTTCAGCGTTTAACGTGTTAAAACGGTGAATTTTAGGTCTGAAACTAGTTTGTTCAAGCACGGCGATCGAAGTAAAATAGCTTGGTTACAATTAATGTCAAGAGTAAGAGAGAGAGAGAGAGAGAGAGAGAGAGAGAGAGAGAGAGAGAGAGAGAGAGAGAGAGAGAGAGAAGTGATGACAGTAAACACTGGAACAAGTTTTTGAAGCCTACCGTCATTAATGTTGCTAGACGTAGTCTGTCGAGTACATAACTATATATCATTCAACACGATTCTGACGAAGCCTTTTCTCGGAATCTTCTCATCATCACTCGCGTCCATCATGATATTACTCAGCCACTGTTCCCTGCTCTTTCTTCTTGCAACCTCCTTAATGGTTGTTATAACAACAATTGTTAATTTGGAATGTTATTTTCCCCGGTAAATATACGGCTGGACAACATTAGTAATCAGAATTAGTGTTAATTGGAATGCGGTGGATTCACAATGAATCAACACGAGATTTTAATGGTCGGTATTGTCTTCTACTGATCATTGTTGTCTGAAATCAGATAAGAAGAAAGGATGATTAAATGATACGTCGAGCAGATGAGGGAGAGAGAAACTATATGTATATATATCTATATATCTATATAATATATATATATATATATATATATATATATATATATATATATATATATATATATATATATATATATATACTGTATATATATCCAATACAGCACGAAGGAACGCGTGCTTGAGAATATCACTAAGTCCACATCGGAAGGTGAGTGAAAACAGGGACTTTGAACAAGTACTTTCGTAGTTTATTCTACATTTTGTGAACTTGAAAATGTAGGATAAACTACGAAAGTACTTGCTCAAAGTCCCGGTTTTCATTCACCCTCCGACGTGGACTTAGTGATATATATATATATATGTATGTATGTATGTATGTATATATATATATATATATATATATATATATATATATATATATATATATATATATATGTGTGTGTGTGTGTGTGTGTGTATAATATATATATATAATATATATATATATATATATATATATATATATATATATATATATATACATATATATATATATATATATATATATATATATATATTATATAGATATATAGATATATATACATATAGTTTCTCTCTCCCTCATCTGCTCGACGTATCATTTAATCATCCCGGTTTTCATTCACCCTCCGACGTGGACTTAGTGATATATATATATATGTATGTATATATATATATATATATATATATATATATATATATATGTGTGTGTGTGTGTGTGTGTGTGTGTGTGTGTATAATATATATATATATATATATATATATATATATATATATATATATATATATATATATATATATATATATATATATATATATATATATATACATATATATATATATATATATATATATATATATATATATATATATATATATATACATATAATATATATATAACGATGTGTAATTCGAAAACCTATGGAAAAAAGCAGGCCAAAAGAACATAGAATGAGGAAAGCCGACCTTATTCCTTTAAATGAGTGTTATTGATATTGGATTTATTTATTAAGGATTTACATAACTTAATGCAGGATACGAAATGAGGTTTAACTTAATATGTATTTATAATTTTAACTTTTCGAACGAAATTAAGTCTATATAATCATCTAACATTTTCAGCTAGAAAGAACGAAACAACATTCATAAAAAATCATTATGCAATTTTTAACCTGTTGAAGACTCTACATTTATCATTTCTGTGACACTTACTAGATCATAATACTTATTATGTGTGAAACAGCTGACAGGAATAATTTTCTAATTAACGAAAAATATATCGATCACTAAACTTTAACTCCTGAATAAAAGCTTAGTTATTTTGTTAGCTTATGGAGAATATAGCTACATTTGATTTAGCTCATTTATTCCAAAGATTGCTCTTGGTAAATGGAAACATCAACAACTTTTGAAAAACGAAATGCGTCCATAACCTTTGACAGAAGTTCCTAAAGTTTATTAAGTAAACAGACTTCGAATACTTTCTGAAGAGTATGTCAACTTGGATACCTATAGAGGTGGGATTTTTTAAATTCCAATAAAACTTTGGAATAACGCGCCTCACAAGGGCATATATAAAATGAACGAGAGCCTATTTTGGTGGTTGGTATTTTTTGAAATTTATTATACATCCTTACAGGAACTTGAAATTTCATTTATTGTGGACTTTCAACATCAATGATGAAATACGGAAGTTTTCCTTTTCATAGTATGTTACATCCAGGCAGTCTCTCTCTCTCTCTCTCTCTCTCTCTCTCTCTCTCTCTCTCTCTCTCTCTCTCTCTCTCTCTCATTAACCTAATTTTGGTCGCAATTAACGAACTAGCGAGTTGCAGGAAATTAATTAATAAATACCGGGAACCAGATGTTAAGATTAGCAAACTATTCTTAATTTCAATCCAGTTTGCGGATTTCTGACCATCATTAGCAGGTAATATTTTATCTTTAATAATTATCAATAAGCTAATGACAGTTTCTGGCTTGAAAAGCTGCGCAGTCTTCGGAAAAAGTCGCTCAAAAGAATAGACAGACTTCAGCCTGAAACCTGCGATTTGCTCGTCCCGGTCAATTTTGAAATGAAAATCTAAACTTATTCTTCAGAAGCACTGAATCTTCTTTTATATAAATGCCTTTACGCCAGTGTTCTGATAATTTGATGCCTGGCTTAAACAGCAGATTAATTAAGACGCATAAATACCTTAATTAAGAATGTTGGTTTGTATTCTAAATCTATATTTAACTCGTGTCCCTCTTAAAATCATTTTAACTGATTACCTTAGACGATAAGGAGAAGTAGCACATAGCAAACATTACAAAATGAAGTTATGATTCAAAGACATTTTTTAAGCCGATGTATAATCGTTTTCCTTATCATCACAGACAAGCATACGCATTATAATCACGAAGTTGGGAAATTAGATTTCAGCAGGCATATATATACAGTATACATATATATTACACCGTGCTGTAGAAGCCATGGAACTCAATTTACCAGTGAGTAAAATAAGATCGATTCCTAAAGAAGATGGGGACTTTTAGACATATTCTTGAGTTCATGCTGACCGAAGTTGTGAACGAGGTAGCCAACCGTCGAGATTTCTGCCACAGTGATGAGCATAGATGGTGCTACACACACACATACACATACACATGTATATATATATATATATATATATATATATATATATATATATATATATATTGTCAGTATGTGTTTATTTTAACGTAAATTAATTTGTTTTGAATAAGTCACTTTGGCAGTATTTATTTTTTTTGGAATGTAATGACCCTGTTTCCTCCTCCCCGACATTTCTGACTTGTTGTATAGTTTTAATTACAATGAGCTTGTTTTATTTTCACGTGTGGTGTTGGCTTCTCATCCGGAGCTGTATTCGGCGCTGTCTCGCCAGGACTGAGTCAGTCGTTTCTGGACCTTTAACATTGTGAGGGCTTGACTTATTTTGGGATTACGAGACCTGCCTTTCTCTAGTTGCTGCTGCTGACCTCCTTTGAGAAATTGATTATTCTCCAGTCTGCGCCCTTGGTTCAGTTATTTTGCCAAGGGGACCTCTCTGCCAACTGGTAAGGTGTGATTACCTGTCGGACGGCTGTGTCCGTTGATCGTCTTGCGACGTTAAAGTGATTTACTCTTCAGTCTGCGCCCTTGGTTCAGTTATTTTACCAAGGGGACCTCCCTACCAACTAGTAAGGTGTGATTACCTGTCGGACGACCGTGTCCATTGATTGTCTTGCGACATTAAAGTGATTCTTTCTTCAGTCTGCGAGCTCACTTAAGGGAAGCAATTTATTTTTCGTTAGTGATAAATATTTAGTGTGTAATAAGTTAGGTTATTCTGACTTTTCGACATTCTATTACTTTCAGGGCCCTCTCTTTAAAGTGTAATTGTATAGTCTGTCTTAATTTGGTGTAAGTGTGTTTGTTATTCTATGTTTTCAGTGTGTGGTTGATTTTTGTGTTTATTTAATGTATTTTGTATGAGGCTCAGTGGTCATTTCTTTCTAAAATTTTGTATTAAATATTACGGTTTTATTCTCAGTTTTTCTTTATCCTCCTTGATTCCATCTCTGAACACTCTGTTGCGGCCATTCCACCTATTGTGGACTTGGTCGTTAGTGACTTTATTTGTATTTTAAGAGACTTGTGTATGTTTGATGGGCGTGGGCCCATAACATTTGGCGACCTTGCTAGGATTTATCGGATCCTGTAGTCACTAGAGTGTATAGAGTGGATTCTTGGGGTGTTTGCAGCATAGTAATACCTTCTCTCCTATATTTTTTGTGTTGATCGGTGTTTATAATTTTTTTTTTTTTTTACCGTGGTAGGATATTTGTGTGGTTATTGGTGTACAGTGTATTGGTTTGTTTTTGGGTATATTTTGTGAGATACATTTATATATTTACTTGTGTGCAATTAATTTACTATGGCTGATTTGAATATCCCGGAGCTCTTGAGTGGAGAGGGGTGGCAGGACAGGTTGGCAGACTTGAATAAGCCTGATTTAGAGTGTGTAGCAGAATTTGTTGAAATTGAAAATCCTGGGTCTGTTAGGAAGGGCTTGTTGCTTCTTAATGTTTATGAAAAGGTTAAGGTGATGAAGGCAGAAGGTAAACCAGAGACTAGGCAGGTGGAGGAAGTGGTGTCAGTAGAAATTTTAGATAGGCAGATTCAGTTGAAAAGAATGGAAATAGATCTCCAAAGGTTGAAGGCTGAGGAGAGAAAGAGAGAGAGACAGCACGAACTTGCTATGCAAGCATTGAGTAATAGAGGTTCTTCTTCTTCCCAACATGTGTCTGCAATGCCTTGTATTAATCTAACTGAAGCTCTAAAGTTAGTCCCAAATTTTCAGGAAGTCAACTTGGCAGAGTTTTTTATTTCTTTTGAGAGGATAGCCTCAAGGTTGGAGTGGCCAAAGGAGTATTGGACCACTCTTATTCAGAGTAAATTGTTAGGTAAGGCCCAGAAAGTTTACGTTACCTTGGACGAAGATCTGTCCTCAGATTATGATTCTGTGAAGGCCATAGTTTTGAAGGCTTACGAGTTGGTACCGGAAGCTTACCGACAACGCTTCCGTAGTTTACAGAAGGAAAGAGGGCAGACTTTTGTAGAGTTCGCCAGGGCTAAAGAGCAGTTTGCTGGCGACTGGTTAAAGTCTAAGGAGGTGACGGACTTTGAGAAATTAAAAGAATTGATTTTGGTTGAGGAGTTTAAAAGGTCCGTGCCTAATGAGGTGAAGGTACACCTCGAAGAGTTAAAATTAGAAACATTACGGGAGGTGGCTATTGCAAGTGATGAGTACCTCCTCTCTCATGAAAATGTGATAGGGGAGGTATACAGAAATGAGAAATCTGGTTGGGTGAGAGTTAACAGGAGTAGTAACCAGAACAGGTATAACAGGCCTAATGATAATTATGGTTCTCGTACTACTCCTGTTAACAGCTATAGTAGGCAGACCACAGATAACCCGGAGAAGTTGAGAACTATGACTTGTTACTTCTGTCATAAGAAGGGACACGTCAAGAGCATGTGTTATGCATTTAAAAGGTTACAAAGGACAGAAAGACGACTGGTAATGGCCATTCGAAGGAATGAGAACGAGTCAGTGGCTGAGAACTCTAATAATCAGTGACTAGGCAATAAGTCACTGGCTCCTTTTCAGAAATTTTTATCTAATGGTTTTGTCCGCTCTGGGAATTCGACTGAGCAAAGAAAGGTTAAAATTTCGCGTGACACTGGGGCTGCTCAGTCTTTAATTCTCAGAGAATCTTTACCTATTGATTTAGAATGTTCAAATAAGGAATATGTTTTGTTAAGTGGTTTCCAGATACGGTCAGGTCTTACCCGGTTGAGAGTTTTTATTTATCATGCCCGTCTTTTTCAGGTTATTTAAAACTGGCCATTATTGATAAATTTCCTATTAAAGATGTGGATTTGGTGTTAGGGAATGATGTCGCCCTAATAAATAAAACTTTCCCTATTGTATTAAATTCCAGTAATGAAATATCTGTAGTCACTCGATCGAAGGCTAGTAGTGTTGACTCGGCAGAGTCGGTAGTTGATGTTGATTTGAGTAGTTTAGATCGTAGTGATAGCTTATTTGTAGATAGTGGTGTGTTGGATAATAAACTTAATTGGACTACTAAGGAACTTATTACAGCTCAGAAAGCAGATTTTAAAGACCTGCCAGTTGAGTCTGGCGAAATTACTGATTTGACTGTCCCTCGATTTAAGATAATTAATAATATTTTGTACAGAATAAGTAGACCATTTGATGCCATTAACACAGGTTGTGAAATTGTTAAACAGATTATGGTTCCTATTGTTTATCGACAGGAGTTAATGACATTGGCTCATGAAAATGGTTTGGCTGGTCATTTTGGTGTTTTTAAAACCACTCGTAAATTGTGTGAAAGTTATTTTTGGCCTAAGATGAAAGATGATGTAAATAGTTGTGATGCTTGTCAAAAGGTCGGGAAGCCTAATCAACCAATTCCAAAGGCACTATTACATCCTATTCCTGTTGTTTCTGAACCTTTCAGAGAGGTAATTATTGACGTGGTTGGTCCTCTGCTGAAAACTTGCAGTGGCAATCAGTATATTTTAACAATTATGGATAGGATGTCTCTATATCCTGAGGCAATACCACTACGAAATGTAAAAACTGTTAAAATTGTTGAAGTATTAATTGAATTTTTCACCAGGTTCGGAATGCCCAAAGTAATTCAGTCCGATTGTGGGTCTAATTTTCTGAGTAAATTATTTAGGGAGAAGATGGCTGAATTAAGAATTAAACATGTGACTTCTTCTCCATACCATCCTGAAAGTCAAGGTGTTTTGGAACGATTTCATCAAACCATGAAGTCTATGATAAAAAAATATTGTTTGGTTAATGGTTCCGAATGGGATAAGGAACTACCTTATTTATTATTTGCATTTCGGTCAGTGCCAAGTCAATCTTTAGGATTTTCACCTTTCAGCCTTATTTTTGGTCATTGTGTGCGTGGTCCATTGGATGTGGTTCGTGAATCTTGGGAGGGGGATGCCCCTGATATAAATTTATTAGATTATGTTAGTAATTTGGATGATAAATTAACGAAGGCTTGGAAGTTTGCTGGTGAAAATTTATTGTGTAGCCAAAAGAAAATGAAATACTTTTTTGACAGAAAGACTAAGGGGCGTAATTTTGTAGTGGGTGATAATGTTTTGGTATTGCTTCCCATTCCAGGAAACCCTTTAAAAGCTTCATTTTCAGGACCGTGGAAAATTTTAAAGAAATTAAGTGATGTTAATTATTTAGTTGAAACTCCTGAAAGGAGCAGACCCTACCAGCTGTGTCACATAAATATGTTAAAAGCGTATAAAGGTCGTGACAAAGTTATTCCCGTGGCATTAATTGGTGATACTACAAAGTGTAATGGTATTAATTCTTTTTCTTTTCCAGACGTGAGTAATTTTGATGATGATTGTTTTGATGGTGCCGAATGGCCTAATGATAATGAACATTCTTTAGAAAATTTTTCAGAAATGGTTTCACATTTGAATTTAGTAGAACAGGGATCTTTGAAAAAGTTAGTTTTTAGTTATAAGGATTTATTTTCGGATGTTCCAGGACAGACCACTGTCCTTGAACATGATGTGGATGTGGGTAACGCCACTCCGGTAAAACAATCCCCTTGCAGGTTAAATCCATTTAAAAATGATGTTGTGGATAAAGAGGTTGATTATATGTTACGACACGGGCTGATCAAACCCAGCAACAGTCCGTGGTCTTCACCTGTTGTTTTGGTAAAGAAACAGGATGGTCAATTCAGGTTTTGTTTTGATTACTGCAAAGTCAACGAGATCACAAAGCCTGATAGTTATCCTTTACCCAGGATAGAGGACTGTATTGACAGGATAGGGAATTCAAAATATATAACTAAATTTGATTTGTTAAAGGGGTATTGGCAAGTTCCGCTGTCCAAACGGGCACGGGATTTGTCAGCGTTTGTAACACAGCAAGGACTCTACCAATGTAAAGTAATGCCTTTTGGGATGAAGAATGCTGCTGCAACCTTTCAAAGGTTAATGAATACTTTGGTCCAAGATTTAGAGGGGTGTGTTGTTTATATTGATGATATTGTGATTTATAGTGATGACTGGGACACCCATCTTAAATGTATTAAGGCCTTATTTCAGGTACTTAGGAAAGCTGGTTTGGTTATAAACCTCAAAAAGAGTGAGTTTGCCAAAGCAAAGGTTGTGTATTTGGGTCACGAAGTAGGATTTGGGAAAGTGGCTCCAAAACAGGCAAACATAGACTCTATTAGGCATATTGAAATACCGAAGTGTCGCAGGGATGTCAGAAAATTAAGATTTGTTAAGAATTTTTCTGATATCGCTGAGCCCCTGACTAATTTATTACATAAGAATGTGACTTTTGTATGGACTAATGATGCCCAAAATGCCTTTGAAAAATTAAAGCAGGTCCTAATGAATTTCCCTATATTGAAAGCCCCTGATTTTGACGTTCCTTTTTCGCTTGCTACTGATGCGAGTGATGTTGGGGTTGGAGCAGTTTTGTTGCAGGAAGATGCTCATGGAGTATCTCATCCTGTTGCCTATTTCTCCAAAAAGTTATCCCCGGCACAATGGAAATACTCGACTGTAGAGAAAGAGACTTTGGGATTAATTTTAGCTGCTAATCATTTTCAGGTGTATTTGTCCTCTACAGGGACTCCGATTAAAATATTAATGGATCATAATCCGTTGATTTTCTTGAACAGGTTTAGGAATAAAAATCAACGGCTGATGCGTTGGAGCCTCCTGCTCCAGGAATGGAATTTTAGTTTTTCACACATTCCAGGCAAAAGTAATGTTGTCGCTGATGCGTGACTGATTGATAGGTTGATTTGAGAAAAACCTTTTTGTTCTTCGTTAATTATTATTTGTAAAGTTGTTTTGTATATATTTATATTAATTGATTTGATTAATCCTATAAATTTATTGAATGTACAGGTTTCCAGGTGTGTTGTTTCCAGGTGTGTTGTAATAATGTTGTGTCAGGTGTTTGTTTTGTTTATGAAATAATTTAGGATTAAGTATTTAAGATTAAGATGTTAAATGTCGTGATTTGCAGGTTTTTCTTCGGTGTCGTCTTTGATTAAGAGTGGTTAAGGGTACTTTTGATTTCTGTTTACTTTAGTATGTGTTGTTGGTGGGGGTTAATTTTAAGGTGTTACCATTGTCTTGTGTATGTCCAGGTTAATTTTAAGGTGTTACCATTGTCTTGTGTATGTCCAGGTTAATTTTAAGGTGTTACCATTGTCTTGTGTATGTCCATTAATGATGTGTGTATTTAAGGCCCAAACCCGTTTAGTGTGAGGACGCTCTCTGAAGTGTAGAGGCACTAAAACTGAGTGAAGTGTAGTGAAAAGACGCTCTTTGAAACTCAATGAGTCGCAAAAACAAGTAGTGTTGAGTAAGGACGCTCTCTGGAGTGAAAAGAGGCATTATTGGAAAGAGTTACGTTTTTTTTTATTTTTGGTGATTGATGGTTACTTTTTATAAATCATTAATCATATACTGTTATGTCCCTGTTCTTTGTTTATGCCAATGGTCCACATTAATTCTTTCTTTACATAGCTTATATAGGTCACGGGCTCACGGGTCTGTAGCACAGCACAGCCATTTTTTAGGCGCTACAGGCTGGTGTATGAGTGGTGACCTAGACTAAGTTAAGGTTAATCTATTAAGGTTTTGGTCCTTATTTTTGTTTGACTGATATTTGTGTTTTCAGAATAATTTAGCCAGGTCACGGGCTCACAGGTCTGTAGCACAGCACGGCCGTTTTTTAGGCGCTACGGGCTGGTGTATGAGTGGTGATTTTAGTTGAGGTAACACTAGTCCCATTGTGGTCGATTTATATTTTTCTTGTCGGTTATCTAGGTTTAGTCTAATAATAGGTTAGTCTTGTTAACATTGGTGCTCTGCTAACCTGTGCCCACCACTCCACTTGTGAGTTCATGGGGATATTACCATATTTCTTCCTATGTTGATACTGATGTTATTTTTGGCATGGTCACTATAAATTATTTACTTGTATTAGCTTTAAGTCTTAGTATTAAGGTTAAGATTTGATATCTACTGACTGTATTGAAAGTGGTACAAAATTTTTTTGCCACTATCTCTAATCTATTTTTGCCGGCAATGTGATATAGTATTTTTAATTACTTTTTGAGTTTTGTCATTAGACTTTAATTTTTCTTATTGTCCCTGTTTTATTTCATATAGATTGAATTGCTATGTTTGCTTTTGATATTAGCAATTTAATATATTTCTTTAAATTCTGAGTTAAGTTCAATACTTAGTAGAAAAATTTTCTCGTGGAAAATTTTTTTTTTTCGTTGGGTGAGGAGGTGTCAGTATGTGTTTATTTTAATGTAAATTAATTTGTTTTGAATAAGTCACTTTGGCAGTATTTATTGTTTTTGGAACGTAATGACCCTGTTTCCTCCTCCCCGACATTTCTGACTTGTTGTATAGTTTTAATTACAATGAGCTTGTTTTATTTTCACGTGTGGTGTTGGCTTCTCATCCGGAGCTGTATTCGGCGCTGTCTCGCCAGGACTGAGTCAGTCGTTTCTGGACCTTTAACATTGTGAGGGCTTGACTTATTTTGGGATTACGAGACCTGCCTTTCTCCAGTTGCTGCTGCTGACCTCCTTTGAGAAATTGATTATTCTCCAGTCTGCGCCCTTGGTTCAGTTATTTTGCCAAGGGGACCTCTCTGCCAACTGGTAAGGTGTGATTACCTGTCGGACGCCCGTGTCTGTTGATCGTCTTGCGACGTTAAAGTGATTTACTCTTCAGTCTGCGCCCTTGGTTCAGTTATTTTGCCAAGGGGACCTCCCTATCAACTGGTAAGGTGTGATTACCTGTCGGACGACCGTGTCCATTGATTGTCTTGCAACATTAAAGCAATTTACTTTTCGTTAGTGATAAATATTTAGTGTGTAATAAGTTAGGTTATTCTGACTTTTTGACATTCTATTACTTTCAGGGCCCTCTCTTTAAAGTGTAATTGTATAGTTTGTCTTAATTTGGTGTAAGTGTGTTTGTTATTCGATGTTTTCAGTGTGTGGTTGATTTTTGTGTTTATTTAATGTATTTTGTAAGAGGCTCAGTGGTAATTTCTTTCTAAAATTTTGTATTAAATATTAAGGTTTCATTCTCAGTTTTTCTTTATCCTCCTTGATTCCATCTCTGTACACTCTGTTGCGGCCATTCCACCTATTGTGGACTTGGTCGTTAGTGACTTTATTTGTATTTTAAGAGACTTGTGTATGTTTGATGGGCGTGGACCCATAACAATATATATATATATATATATATATATATATATATATATATATATATATATATATATATATATCAGAATAAATTTCGCCAGGTGAACTGATATACTGCTTGCGTATTTACTTGCGAAGTTACATAAAGCTATTTCAAATGCAGTTATACTCATTCAGATCCTAAGAGATCATATACTAGCAAAGAATAATGTTTGTCACTATCCTATATATACATAACCCTACTGGCTTTATCCAGAGCTCTCGGGTTCCGTGACCCAACATGTACAATTAATCCGCTTTCAAACGGTCCTGTTGTTTCTATAATTCATTAAATAAAGGAAATTGTGTGATTAGTATCTACTGTAAAGGTCAGGACGCTCTCATATTTTATGGAAACGCAAAATAGTTTATTGCCGCCCTACGGATAACATGTCTTGCATGAAGGCGACGACACGGATCTCTTGTTTGTTACATCTCTAAGTGATTTTGAAAGATTATTCACGTAACGAGTGACATTAGACTTTGGCTCACTGGAAAATACTATAGTTGCATAAATGACAAATCGTTTAAGCAAGTGTAGAATAAAAGGAATATATAGATAAATAAATACATATATATGTATATATATATATATATATATATATATATATATATATACAAATATATATATATATATATATATATATATATATATATATATATATTAATGTTGCTCATACGAGTTATACAAACATTGCATTTGTGAGGTCTTCTTTATTATCAAGGAACAACATGAATAGAAAAAGAGTCTCTTCACTTATAATTCAGATGACTCCCCTTAATAGATTTTACCTTCCTTTTTCCTTAATATTCTATCTCAGATTCTAAGTTAGCTTTGTCCATCCAAAACTAAGAGCAGAAAATAAGTCTTGTAACATATACTCGTATAGTATCCCATGACTCAGTTTACCGTTAATGAGAAAATATTAAAGGTCTAAGATAAGTGACATCTGATGACGGACTTTTCCTTTCCTCAGCTAATTAAATGACCTGCTTATTTTTAGTCTTCTCGCCATTGTCTACCATTATATCCCCAGTCCTATTCCCTACATTCTTGATCATTTTAATGAGTTGATTCTTTTTAATTATATCCATACTTGACTTCGTATAATACTC
This sequence comes from Macrobrachium rosenbergii, assembly GCA_039081455.1. Classification (NCBI taxonomy): domain Eukaryota; kingdom Metazoa; phylum Arthropoda; class Malacostraca; order Decapoda; family Palaemonidae; genus Macrobrachium; species Macrobrachium rosenbergii. Next base: position 9,418,715 of record JANJGK010000017.1, on the reverse strand, counting down.
AAAAGTAATATAAGCAATAAAAAACTATGAACATTTACTATGAATATCAATGTTACCGCATATCAATTCTGCTCAGACACAATAACCAAAGCTCCCTGATGAATCAACAAGAACTGTCAATCTTGTTCTTTCACATCTTATGAATATGGATCAGCTGTGATATCTTAATTAGTAACATGGACTGTTGATCAGCATTAAAGATTTAATTCAATTCAGTTCATTTGGAGTTATCCGTTCTAGTGGAGAGCATTAAGGATGAAGCAAATCATTTAAGTAAAAAATATATCGAAAGACGTAGAAGGCTGAGTCATAAGCTCGTTTTTAGAATTAAATTTCCTAGATCAAAGTACAAAATGTAAAGTGTTAAAAAAAGATGAGGAGGCAGAGCAGTAAAGGGAGAAAACAATGTTTATTCTCAGGCCCACATAAATCTGTAGTATAAAAAAAAGGTTTTTTTTTTTACTATAGACAAAAATAATTCGTTCACCCTCTTCAAAAGGAAAAAATAAAATACCTGAGATTGGGGCTAGCAGCTAGGCCTATTCTTTGTGGAAACATGACTTAAAAACAGATCGGAAAAATTGAAAGGATTCCCTGCTCACGGATACATGCGTACATACATACATACATACATACATACATACATACATACACATATATATATGTGTGTGTGTATGAATGTTTGTATATTTGTTTGTCCACTATAGAAATCCGAACAGCTTGACAGACCCGGACAAAATTTTACGCACGGCCTCTATGTCACCCCAGAAAGGTTTTTAACTCAAAATCAAACCTCTACCTTGACATACATACAACCACAGACAAATAATAATAATAATAATAATAATAATAATAATAATAATAATAATAATAATAATAATAATCCTTTATTGCAGCTCAGGGCCATATGCATGGAATATACATATACAATACACACAATCTAGATGCATAAGAGCAGCAGTTTCGTGTCTCGGTGACAGAAGGCAAACCTCCTTGCAATCAAGTTGCCAGTTGCACATAGTTTACGATGCCTCTGTCCTATGCCTGCCGTATCTTTTAGGTCGTCCGTGATAATGTGGCCCAATACGGAAATTCATGCACGAATTCCAGACGATGATTTCCGAGGAAAATTTGTGGTTCTGCATTATGCTTAAGCGATCTCGGGAGCAGCGACATACACTGGGTCTTGGTTTCTTTGTAGAGGATATCAAATTCCTCTGCATATTAGCGGCAGGTGTCGATGAGTCGCGGGAGACCTCGCACTGATATCGTCGGCGTAACAGAGGTTGTTTATTGTCGTTTTGTTGATAGAGCATCCGGTTGGGAGTGAGTTCAGTTTGACATCCAGGGCATCTGTGTACGTGTTAACAGGTATGGAGAGAGAATGCCCACCTGCCGGAGCCCGTTCAGGGAGCCGAAGGTGTATGACAATACGTTACCCCATTTGACACAGAATTGCTGTGTGGAGAACCAACAACATAAAATGCCAATCAAATATAGAGGTGTGCCTCATTTGTGCAGCTTCAGGAAGAGCTTCAGGCAGTTTACTCTGTCAAATGCACTTCTCACATCCACAAAACATAGGAAAATAGGAGAGGCTGATAACAGGTAATAGTTCAGCAATTCTTTCGGGATGTAGATGCAGGCGTCGGTTGAGTGGTTTGCTTTAAAGCCGAACTGATTGTCACTAGTGTGTAGAAAGGGGAGAAGTCTCACTAGAAGAACGGACTCAAGTATCTTCGACGCAATTGTGGTAATTGCAATCGGGCGATAATTGCCAGGGTCAGCTGCATCCTTTAGTTTGTTTTTTATTTTTGGTATTAAGTGAACTAAGAGTAGGGAGTCTGGGAGAAACTGGTGAATTATGCACGCATTGAATAGAGCAGCTAGCTAAATGTAAATTATCGGATGGCAGAATCTGAAAGCTTCAGCAGGTTATCAGTAAGGAGGTTATCCACATCCCTTCGGGAGCCTTGATCGTTTGCGCAATTCAGGATAGTGTAATTTTTGTTTTTAGTTTACCTTCTCTTCAGTAACGTTCTGGGAGTCACGAGTAGCTTGGGTGGAAACAGAGCCTATATATACGACACGCGACTTCCAGGCTTCCCATTGCATTATAACAGGACACCATGTTTGTTTACATTTAAGGCAAGGTGCACAGCTCTCCAAACGGCCTTGGGGCATAACTATTAGCTAAGAGCAAAGCCAATATATACAGGCTCTGCTTAGACCACTGTAGACAGCAGATTTAAGTTGATATACATATTTTCGATGTTATGATGGGTTGAAAGGACAGACATACATTACTTCACTGTACTTTTGTGTGGAACAGACAATATTTGAATGCATGACGGGGCCATTCCGACAGCCTCACAATCACTCATACTGCATTTTCCTGGCCTAAAGAGCATTTACAGCCATAATACTGTTGCTCTTTCAACACACACACATACTGCAATATTAATGAAAATGTACACGTGTGCAATATCAGTGACATTTATTTAAACAGCTACGTAGGCAGTTCATATGGCATCATGTTAAGGCAGTCAACTTCCTCTGCTGACAGCTCACACCTGTAAAATTATGGTTACAGAAATGGGTCAAACCTTCAACCCTTACTTAAGTGCAATTTATTTTATATCATTAGCCTACTTTTTGAGATAAATTAAGCATTCGTGCCTTTTTTAACTATTATGAAAAAAATGCAATATTTCATTAAAATCATTTATTATACAGTATATATACAACAATATGTAGAACATCGCACACTATTATTTACACCATATCCAACACTGTTTAATATAATTATGTACGGTAGCTATTCTTCTGCAATTTTTTTTACACTCATGATCATTTACAATTATATAGATATAAATATTTCAACAAGTCTATGGCATTATTTACTATAACACAGACACTGATGACAGCATGTACATAATGTAATATGTAGGCCATACTATGAACCATATTAGATAGGCCTGTTGAAATATGCACCTGAGGCAACTTGGAGATTGTGAAACAGAATGGACAGACCTCAATCTGTAGAGTGTTGACGGGGCCAATAAATTTATTATTTATGTACACATCCAATGTTAACTTAAATTATCATCATACATAAATAAACCCACGTAACAGAGGTAATTGAAAAAAAAATACATTATGTACAATATAAACAATCACAAGTACATGTGCACACTATACATGCTTTAGTATCTTTGCTTTTCGGTTCTTTTTGTTACTTTAAGTGAGCATTTTTCTGGTCTCGAATTTGAAATAGTAGTAGAGCCTGCAGCGAAGATAGAGCCGGATGATGGAATTCCGGACACTAACGTCTTGATGAGCTGGACAGAACACAACCTGTCTGGAAGGTACCTGCTTCTCAACTTTGACCAGCAGTTGAGAGCGGAACAGGATGCTGCTGCTGACAAGCAACTGGGCGTCTGCTTTTCAAACACCTTGTGTTGTTACAATCACAGGCTGAACAATAAGCTGGCATAGTCAAGCAAGTTGCACTAATTGGGGAAAATGAAGCTGTTTCAGAGCTTACCATCACCAAACAGCATTTATAGGCTTTGAAATCACCCACTGAGCTGATAGTTGCACCCTGTGGCCGTTTGGAGCACTATGCACTTTGCCCTAAATGTAAACAAACATGGCGTCCTGGAAGTCACGCGGCTTGTATATTTTGGATTTGGTGGAAAGCTCGAAGTTTTTTGGTGACATCATTAAACTCCTCCCACTGCAAAACCTCAGACGATGGTAGCCCGGCAAATGCGAATTTCCTCATTAATTCGTTACCTTCTTATTTACCTTTGGAATTCGCTACAGCGACTGCTTCGTGACGTTACGGTGACGTATTTCGTTATAAAGCCAGTTTAAATGAGGTCCAGGATATGAAATATCACTCTTGGACATTCCAGCGGTTGACAATTTGAATTAATTATCGTGGAAATCGGCAAAACACTTCAGTGCAAACGTAGGATGAATTTCTTTGCACGTTGCTTGGGACTGTTTACCTCGAAGATAATGACTGAAAATTCTAGAATAAAACTTTACAAGAATGTAGAACATTACATTTGGTAATCTTTTCCGAAAGGCACGTGCAGAATCTGCGTTTATGGAATCTATCTAAATGTTTAAGAGGCAAATAGGGATTAAATTAATAAATGGCAACTACTGCACTTCGACGAGCGTCGAGGTGCTCACAGCTTACACAACACGACAATTTGTACCTTTTGCTGATGTAATCATACACAGTAAGGGATAGCATTCCAGTCATTCATTTCTATCCTTTATCAAAGCGAGTTTATTAAAAACAAAAATAACCGGTTGCTACCATTCCTCCAAGGAGGGAAAGATTTTGTTTGAATCATGATTACGTTATTACCAAGGGTGCGAATTGACCAAGTTTACAGATGTGTACGGACATGCATAGCGGTAATTTTTTTCTAATCTGCGTAATTTTATACTTCATTCTTCGTTAAGGAATTTGATGTCATTGTAAAGATAATGAGTTGTAATTTATTATGTTAAAAACCACCCTAAAACTAATATAAAGAATACTTATCACGAACTGAAGTTAGCCGTAAAGGAAAGTGTTTTGCCACTTTTTTTGTTTTGTTATATAAAGTTGTTGCAGTAATTCACTTAATAACAGAAAAGTAGTAAAAAGGCGTAACAGAGTACAGACTAAATATTTCTTATAAAAAAAAGACGTCTATTCTCATACAGTACTAATGAATGAGTTTAAATCAGAACTGAGGGGTTGGTTCAGTTTTTTAGGAATTGGACAGCGAAGTTTACTTTCATTATACTAACAATTGTCATAAGAAGACATCTTTGGCCTAGGCCTATACCAAATTGTCTGTATCACATGGAGATATTGTTTTAGATTTTTATTGTATGATTTGGACTTATAACGGCCGACAAATAGCGTTGAAGGGTCTAACAGTGAAATGAATAACGTCTATACATAATTTATTCATATTCTGATCAGAGTGTTTGAGATACTTCCCAGATGAAATTCAGCAGCAAACTGTCACGAAATTGATGCTAAGAGAGAGGGAGCGGGGAAAGGGACAGTTTATATATATATATATATATATATATATATATATATATATATATATATATATATATATATATATATATATATATATATATATATATACATATATACATATATACATATATACATATATACATATATACATATATACATATATACATATATACATATATACATATATACATATATACATATATACATATATACATATATACATATATACATATATACATATATACATATATACATATACATATACATATACATATACATATACATATACATATACATATACATATACATATACATATACATATACATATGCATATGCATATATATATATATATATATATATACATATATATATATATATATATATATATATATATATATATATATATATATTGTGTGTGTGTGTATAAGCGCTTAGAATAACCAAAGGAAAGGTGAAAATTAAGGACCAGCTACCAAGCTCTTTCGTGTGTTGCGTACACTGTATAGACTGAAAAAAACCATGGGAGGTAATCTTTTATAACAATTTTGTTAAGAAAAACAATTTTATTTGCCCTTATCAAGTATTTTAACAATCAATTCAAGAACCTTAGTTCAGGTCTTTTTAAATTCAAGTAAATAGTTCCCTTGTTCATAAAATTGTAGGGAAGTACAATAACACCTTTTAACAACAGCCTATTCTACAAACTGCAGTTTCAGTTCTTAGGCATTTTTAGTGTTATTACTTATTGTATGGAAGTGAAAATTTATGTTTCAAACTACTGCTTAAATACAGTAATGATGTTTTACTTGTTCATGGCTTTGATCTGCGGTTTGTGAAGTTTCTTTTTCATCGCTCTATTTATTTATTTTACTTTGTACCTCGATGAAGTGTGTGTGTGCGTGTGTGTGTGTAAGATGTATTTTCTGATTAGCATAATCCTATCATAAAATTACTCATAATATTTTAATTTAAAATATATGTTTATTGTCAACTTCTGTACTGAAGAGAATGAAATATTCTTTCATCATATTAATACATAATCAAAGTGCCTCTTTAACGTGATGTAATAGTCACTTCATTTTGGAATTCTCATCTCTACTCAAACACAAAAAAGGGATTTAAATAAATATCAAAAGGTACATACTGCACTGGTCTTCCTCTTCCCAATAATTCTAAGCATTATTACACCGATGTCTCTTAATGACTCTCATTAATTGCTCTCTTTAACGTGCTCTTAACAGGGAGGGGAGAAGAGCCTTAAAATATGTGGAAGCCTTACGTCTGTAATAAAAACCATAAGCAATAATTGCTTTGGCGATTAACCACGTTTCCTATGCCATTTTATTTTCGTTTTCTACGATGTGTTATCCTTACGTTGAGAAGTTTTGTAAATATGGGGAGGACACACAGGGTAGAATAGAGTTTAAGACACTGGAAGGAGGAAAATATCTTATGGTGAAGTTAAATACAATTATTTATTGAATGCAATCAAGATCAAATAAAATCAATATTTATTATACATAGCTTGGTCGAGATTAATACCCTTGATTATGTCCGTATTTCTGTCAATCATATTTTCTTCGTCCATGTCAATAGAATCTGATGACCTCGACTTTCCCCGACAACTCGACCTCACATTGAATTCATATCAGTGACCTTGGCCATCTGTATGACCGTGAATTCGGGATGTCCTTGATCTTAAATCGCTTGGTTTTGATTTGAACCACTTTTCGTAAACACCGTGAAGGATTAATTACTATAATTGTTTAAGATTTATGATTAATTATTTTTCTTAGGTATAGTTAGGTGAATAGATACAAGTACTGTATATCTTAGTTTAACCAGGCCACTGAGCTGATTAACAGCTCTCTTAGGGCTGGCCCGAAGGATTAGATTTATTTTACGTGGCTAAGAATCAATTGGTTACCTAGCAACGGGACCTACAGCTCATTGTGGAATCCGAACCACATTATAACGAGAAATGAATGTCTATCACCAGAAATAAATTTCTCTAATCCTTCATTGGCCGGTCGGAGAATCGAACGCGGGCCAAGCAGAGTGCTATCCGGGAACGATACCAACCCGTCCAATGAGGAACTGATGGTGAATAGATACAATGTCAGATGCTCAATGACAATGGCATTATCATCACTAACGTGCCCGGACAAGTGTGTGTGCGTCCGTGTGAGTACACAATTTGAGTTCAATTATTCGCTCCGGTTTTCAAACACTACCTATGGACAAATGATCTTCACCTATTATATCCACTGAATAATAATAATAATAATAATAATAATAATAATAATAATAATAATAATAATAATAATAATAATAATAATAATACTATCTTACCCATATGCAGGAAGCGCAATAATCTCACCCATATGTAGGAAGTGCAATATGAAAGACGAGACCATAAACCACATAGTAAGCGAATGTCCGACGCTTGCACAGAACCAGTACACAAAGAGGCACGATTCAATAGCAAAAGCCCTCCACTGGAGCCTGTGCAAGAAACACCAGCTAGCTTGCAGTAATAAGTGGTACGAACACCAACCTGAGTGACTGATAGAAAACGATCAGGCAAAGATCCTCTGGGACTATGGTATCAGAACAGATAGGGCGATACGTGCCAATAGACCAGACTTGACGCTGATTTACAAAATCAAGAAGAAAGTATCACTCATTGATGTCGCAGTACCGTGGGACACCAGAGTAGATGAGAAGAAAGAGGAAAAATTGATAAGTATCAAGACCTGAAAATCGAAATAAGAAGGATATGGGATATGCCAGTGGAAAGCACGATCCCAAGATTCCTGAAAAGGAACCTAGAAAAACTGGAAGCCGAAGTCGGTCTAGGACTCATGCAGAAGAGCATGCTATTATAAACAGCGTACACAATAATGATAATAATAACAATAATGAAAATTATTATTATTATTATTATTATTATTATTATTATTATTATTATTATTATTATTATTATTATTATTATTATTATTACGATAGCAGTTTTCATTATTATTGTTCTTGTTTTCGTTTTAAAATATTATTGTATTATCTTTTTAAGAAATGCGCTTTGAAATCAATTCATCTTATGATTTCAAGGGGTCAGTTCGATTTATATATGACAGCAGGAATCGCTTCCCCACTAACGTTTGACAAAAACCCTAGTTGTGGCTGAGTTCCCTTCTCAATAACAAAGTCATTCGCCCATTCATATATACTCGTAGTACACATCATGCCAATCTCTTGTCACAAGGAGTGTGAAATGGATATACGAAATGAAACAGGACTACCTGGATTTTAAACATTACATACTGTTAAATATAACAGGAGGAACGCCTTGATAAATAGTCGTCTAATTTATCGTAAAATAGATTAAAAGGTCTATAATTAAGCCAAAAGGCTGAAAATGAGAAGTGAAATAAAAAAGATATATATATATATATTGGCTGAATATGCAACAATGATTAATTCATAACGTGGTCTTTACGAATCTTAAATTCCTGGAATAAACCAGACGACAGAACCTCGACGATTAAACTGAAGAAGTAAGAAACGTTGCAATGACCCCCATCGGAATGAAAAGGTTCCTTGGAAAACTCCTTCTTTTTACCAGAAGCGTCAGATCAAAGACTTGCACCAAAGGTCAGAAAAAATTTAATTTGTTTATAAAGATTAAATGGAATCAGAGTTCTTTATTGCTGAGCAAACGGTGTGCGTTTGTGTTTTGAAACAGGAATTATTTAGTCATGTTTTTCCTTGAAGAATCAGACAGAAAAACTTTGGCAAAACTATCACGATTTAATAGGAAAAGCATGCATTCACACTCGGGGTATTTGTGCAGTGAATATGGTATGGGCCATTCTAAGAATGATTTAAGAACTTGAAAGAAATTTACCCTCTAAGAAAACTTAATGGTATTAGAAATAAAGTTTACTCTCAAACTTATTTCGTGTTTCCATACGACAAAATTATTTTTATAGGCAAATTCAGGGGTGCTTCAGTAACTATCATTGTAATAACAATGGTAATGTCATAACATATTACTTTGAAAATAAAATGCTATGAATTCATAAATTCACCACTCTTTCGTATATTTTCTGTAATATGCCATAAAGCACAATTACAGGTGCCCTTAATTCTATTTATCATACAAGGCAGTTTCGAAATTCATTTGTTTTTGTAATTGCTTTTCTCTCCATATATACATTAATAGCAACAC
>JANJGK010000017.1:9357631-9405131 GCA_039081455.1 Macrobrachium rosenbergii | reverse complement strand
TTTGGTACCAAATCATTTATCACTTATAATTCCCCTTTGATGATATTCCCGAAGCAGCGCGAACTGGATATTAACGACATTTGTAGCTTAATGTTTATATATATATATATATATATATATATATATATATATATATATATATATATATATATATATATATATATATATATATATATGTGTGTGTGTGTGTGTGTGTGTGTGTAATATATATATATATATATATATATATATATATATATATATATATATATATATATATATATATATATATATTGTCATAAACTGGTCGGTCTTGGTTGGTGAGAAATTGAAACAAAGTTATAATGATGCTGCCATGAAACCAAGAAAGCCCAGCTTATAAGCAAAAGGAAAAGTTATTTGAAAACTTACCTTAGATTTTCCTGGATTTACAATAGAATGAGGAAGGTCGCCATATGGGAATTAGAATTCTGTTACAAATTTACAGGGGTTTATTTACAGAGACTTAGCAAGTAAACAATGAGACAACAAAACAACATAATAACCAAGGGGCAGAGTCATTTATAGGACACATGGAATAATAATGAAATGATTGGTAACAAGCAAGTTGATTAATAATGGGGCCAATGTGCAATACAATCAGTCCAATGATAATAATAACATTTCGTCTTGCCCTGATTACATGAAATAGTCTCAGATAATGCAAATGATGGAACTCCAGGATGGGAGAATAATTCATATAAACATTTTCGGGCCACAACGGAATTTGGTAATGACTGCGACCAGGAATTTTCAGGATTTTGGTAGCAGATGAGATACTGGAGCATGGATTGCGATCAGTCCCCGTGTCTCTCCTGAAATAGATGTTTGAGGTTAGGAACGACGGTACACACTGAAGGAAATGGAATCCCCCCCTTATAAATGGGGATACTCTATGCTTAAATGTTAGCCCTACGTAGCCCAGCAGATAATTATATGAAATCACGTAGGCACAATCTGAGAATTGGAGCAGCGTAGGCTTTAACAATGAACACGTGATCACACTCACACAAAGAGAAAATTAACACTGATATTGCTTAACCTAAATAGCCCTTAAATTGCACTGGGGGAGGGATAATTGATGGTTATCATGGGATCTTTACTTGAATTCAAGGCATGTAAATGGCGAGATATGGGATGCAGGCAGGACTCGAACAAAGGAGGATTGCTTTGTGGAGGAAGGAGTTAAAGTTTAAAGAAATGGAATTTTAAGGAGTTTAAGTAAAAGGGGGAAGGGCTGGTTATTGACTACTTGCAACGTACGAACCTTTTATGACTATTGTTGGTGCCTAACAACCGCCCCAGTTGTCCGTCAAAGTCAGTTCAACTAGTGGAGCGGGAAAAATGCAGCACGTGCGCTACAGATGAGTTCACAGGAGTGTCTGCTTGCTTCTAAAACATGGCGTCTTGAGCATCGAGCTTTTGGGCCACCCGTACCTGCAAGTATGTCAAAAGAACCAGCAAAGAGGGCAGAGGAAAAGCACACTTATCATTAGGTGCCTACAGATTAGAATCCTACCTGGTCCCTAGCGCTAAATGGCCTTTTTGACCTCCCCCATACCTACATGCCTCCCCATTGTGTGATGGGGGTGGAAAAGGGGGTTTTTATTGTTCTCTGGATCGTACGATGTTGGGGGTGGGGGTAAGGAGGCCTATCTCCTCTCGGGTGCTAACGGCTACTGTCTGGTTTAAATAGGCTCTGTTCTGTCCGGCGCCCGCCAATTTCCCCGACCCGATAATCAAATGAATAACAGATTATTTCAAAATTAAATAAAGAAATGAAATTTACAGGAGGGAGGGATGTTTATCCTTGACAATATATATATATATATATATATATATATATATATATATATATATATATATATATATATATATATATATATATATATATATATATATATATATGTATATATATGTGTGTGTGTGTGTGTGTGTGTATATATATATATATATATATATATATATATATATATATATATATATATATATATATATATATATATATATATATATATATATATATGACTTTTTTTATCACATCACCATGATTCATATTCAATCAGTAAGCTACAAACGTCCTTTATTATCCAATTCGCTCTACCTCGGAAATAATATATTTTCATATATGTTACCGAAGGGGAATTTTTTTTAGTTGATAATAAGTTCGTCGTCTCGTGGGCGTGAACCAGCGAAGACAAGAACTCAGGACTACAGTGGACGCATTTTAACCCACGCGGCCAGCAAGTGAGGTATAAGTGGATATCGTCTTCCCATATACAAATCGCCCGTCGAACTCAGGTGTTTCTATTTGGAGACGATACTCACCCACCTCTGCCATGCTAACCACGTAGTGCGTTTGTCGCACGCAGCCATATTATGACTATTTTTATCACATCACCGTGATTCATATTCAGTCAGTAAGCTACAAACGTCCTTTATTATCCAATTCACTCTACCTCGGAAATAATATATTTTCATATATGTTACCGAAGGGGAATTTTTTTTTTTTTTAGTTGATAATAAGCTTGTCGTCTCGTGGGCTCGAACCAGCGAAGACAAGAACTCAGGACTACAGTGGACGCATTTTAACCCACGCGGCCAGCAAGTGAGGTATAAGTGGATATCGTCTTCCCATATACAAATCACCCGTCGAACTCAGGTGTTTGTATTTGGAGACGATATTCGCCCACCTCTGCCACGTAGTGCGTTTGTCGAGTTTGTCGCATGCAGCCATATTATGACTTTTTTTATCACATCACCGTGATTCATATTCAATAAGTAAGCTACAAACGTCCTTTAATATCCAATTCGCTCTACCTCGGAAATAATATATTTTCATATACGTTACCGAAGGGGAATTTTTTTTTTTTTTTAGTTGATAATAAGTTCGTCGTCTCGTGGGCTCGAACTAGCGAAGACAAGAACTCAGGACTACAGTGGACGCATTTTAACTCACGCGGCCATATATGTATACTACTTTTCATTCTCTTATAAAGTTCTATTCTTCTCTTTTAGAACGCTTTTTTCACACTCTTTCTTTTATTATTATTATTATTTATCAAACTGCCCTTCTTCCTTAACCATTGTAGGCTTTATCATCGACCACCCTTACAGTATCCCATTACTTGACTTATTCCGGATAATCTGAAGTTTAAAATGACTGCGAGCACGGAATGCAAGGATTGCTCTTACTGTAGTGAGACTACTTTTCATTTTTCACGAGGTTGTGTTTCTTATAGTGTCATGAGTTCAAGAAGCTAGCAGTTAGGTAAAATTACGGTATTTTAAATGCAGCACTTGTCCAGCAAAGCTCAAGATATCATTTTCCATAGCTGTTTCCTCCTTGTTATATTTTTCGTGGGAACACATTAGTTCTAATAGTGCCTAAAAGTCCAGCTGGTCTTGGCAGTAGCTTTGGTTATATATATTTTTCTGTAAATCTGCACTTTATTTATTATAAGCACGTCATATTATTAATGATATTAAGATAGAGTCATTGTTTTTTTAAGGAAAGGAGTTCCTTGTCATTTAGATTACTTAATGGGAATAGTATAAAAAAACTTATCTCTTGCTTGAATGAAAATAATTTTTGATAACTGCTCGAAAAAAATTATAGCAAGTTTTTCGTAAATTGATTTAGCCATTTTGAGAAACATGTAATTAAATTAACAACACTGCTTGCAAATATTTACACCACGAGCGTACATGTACCGAGGTCGACTTTTCTGACCACGTAAAGCGATCGTTATCTTTGGAAGGGGCGGAAGGCGATAAAATACAACTCTCTTTAAACAGAACTACTAATAATTGACCATCCTGAGTTAATTAAGCTTGAAAGAAGGCCCCTAAGAAGTTGTTGATAAAAAAGTTCTTTAAAAAATCCTAGTGTTTGTTTGTCAAGGTTTATGATTGAAAAAATATGGATGAATATTCAAAGAATGGTCATGCATCTTTGATGATTTATTCGTAAAGAATTGTTCTTGTTTTCGTTATGTAAAAAATACTGCTTAACTTAACCGAATATTTCTGAGAGAATTGAGAGTATATCTAAACTGAAAATTTAAAAATGTCTCCAGGTATTTTAGCAGATATTTCAAAAGGGGAAAGTTTTCCTTTGATTTGATTCCCGGAAGAAGGTTGCAAGATTTTAACCAAAGGCTGTGTACAAAGAAAAACGGGAAAAGAAAAACTATGGATGAAAATGTTTTTATATCGAAACCAAATATTTTATATCAACACACAGATACATTTGTATATATATGTATGTATGAATGTAAATATATATATATATATATATATATATATATATATATATATATATATATATATATATATATATATATATATATATATATATATATATATATATATACATACATACATATATATATATATATATATATATATATATATATATATATATATATATATATATATATATATACATATATATATATATATATATATATATATATACTCGTAGGCGTCCAGGAAAAGGCACTCGATACAGTTGATGGTTTATTGCTAATGCCGACGTTTCACAACTACATTGTTGCATTTTCAAGGCTGAGATACAGCGAGTTGACTCAATAATTATTCATAAAAACATTTATTATAACAACTAATACAAACACTACAATATTATCTCAATTAAAAAGTAATTCTTTTAAAAATATCAGAGGCACCATGACGGGAGCTAAAACGAAACTATTGAAACAAGGAGAGAAAAATACAAAATAAAACAAAAATAGATAAAAAGGAGAAAACAAGGTAACGATAAGGCAAATAGGGCCATCAATCAATAAACAGCTGAGTAGATGATGTTTGGGTGTTTAATGATGGAACTGTTAATGTTATCATTATGGACTCTATAGTTGTTAAGTCGCTGTCTTTCTGTTTGATTTTCAAATAACAGGACAAACACAGATAGGGATTTAGGTTAGAAAGACAGAGAAATGTGTCTGTAATATTCATTTTCAAATTAATTTATTCAAATTATTTTGATATTTGGTTTTCATTTAAGATTTGGATGAATTCTCACAATTTGTAAATACACGAAATTCGTATTTTCCATTTTTTCTAAAAAAAAAAAAATAGGATGGGAGCATTTTTTTCATCCCGAGGTTTCTTATACAATTGGTTGTTAGTTGTTAAAATCAATGAAATTATTTATAGTACAGTTAGGACTTATAACCACAAGGAATAAAATATCATTAAAACAGTGTTTTAATACAAGCACACACTCTCACATATATATATATATATATATATATATATATATATATATATATATATATATATATATATATATATATATATATATATATAGATGTATGTGTGCATGTATGCATATATAATGTTATCTGTCGAATGGTTGCGTCAGCTTTTTTCCACGATTATTTACCGTGAATTGTTACATTAACATCTTAATCCTACAAATCCCAACCATCTCTCCTGATGAAATTTACGCACCTAATTTTATTGTCATTACAGAACCTGAATATGCAGTGACAAGGAATTATTGAAAGGAAAACTATTAACTCACACTTAAATATTACGACCGCTTTCAGTCTAAAATATTATGGAGGTTAATGAAATGGCTTTTTATCATCTCTGACTTACTCGTTCTAATTAGAGGGGGGACAGAAAATGAACACGTGATCATTTGACCTGACTCAGAAATCGCATAAATTTCATAACCTAATTTTTCTGAACAAAGGCGTCAAAAGCGTTATTGGGACTGTATTGTGGTGCTGACGTTATAAGGCTTGAATCAATGAGGCAATTTCTGAAAAGGAAATATTGGTAATTATTATTTTTTCTAATAATTCACCACATAAAATTTTTGGAAAATAGAAATACCCCATGAGTTGGATGCTGTTAATTTTAGTTGTGGGAACTATTGCATATATATATATATATATATATATATATATATATATATATATATATATATATATATATGCGTGTGTGTGTGTGTGTTTGTGTGTGCTCGCGCGCGCGCGCGTTTGAATATACAGAAGTATATTCATATTCACGTACGTCTCTTTTCACTGCAAATGTTAGGTACCTCTTTGCCTTACCATTCGGATTTTGTTGCAAAGAACCGAAATACTTCAAAGTGAAAGTACAGAAATTATTCTAACAACATTTGACTAAAAATAAATGCCATTTCGCCCCCGTCTTTTATTTAATTTTATTTGAATTAGCCATCAAACTCTTGTATTAGACATAGACGAAAATTCGATTTTATTCTAGGATTTATTTTCTATGGGCAAGTAATAAATTTTTTTTCATTATTACCTTTTTGTATCCATTTATCATGTTATGACTTTATCGATATAATTTTTACTTTATGTTATCTATCGTTCTTGGCTGCAGTTGTCGATTTATAAGGTTCTTACGAAATGCTGAAGATTCAATCTTCCTCATTATTTCATTTTTATCATAATTTTCTTACCAAACTTTATGAGTCATCACTTCTTTTCTTTCTGTTTTCCTTGAATTTTTGCATTGGGCGGAGGAAGGAGACTGAGTACAACATCTAGGTGAATATTCCCGGGTATATGGGGTGTTTGACGCGTTGCTGATGAGCTCTCCTAGTAGATGTATAATGCTTAGTGTAATCAGTTATTTTCTTTTTATTTCATGGGTTGTTTTCTAATAAAATAATGCCCAATTTTATCAGTCATAATTATGGAACTTTGTTGTCATTTTTGTTACAAATTTTTCGATGTCAAACAGGAAAAGCAAAGGTACACTCTTTTTACACAGCTGGAAAATAAATTATATTTATCGTCCCAGTAATTGTTTTTATATTTTTAGTACCATCTCATGGGCTTACTTGAGCACGTTCTCCTCCCATGACTTAACGGTAAAACATGAGTAGAAAATCCCCAGGCTCCCATGAGTTCGTGTTACGTATGAGAGAACTATGTAAGAAAGAACAAAACAGAAAGAACTCTTTGGATTAAAATGGATTTCTTCATGCAACATATTTCACAGGTATGAATTAAGAAATTTCAGAAGTCAGAAAAGGAAATTTAGAGAAATTTATACGTCGTTTGTCTCATTTTAAATTAAGGTTGAGTGAAGATTACCACAAATGATAGTATTTGTACCGTAGTGAGTAAAACGAAGATCTCCGTCTACAAGAAGTAACACTTCTGTGTTAGTTGTGATATAACTGAATATTGCAAAATATCCTAAAGACATCCATTACGCTCCCAGGAGCTGCACTCAGAGGAGAAGGACGAGTATTAAAGAGGCTATTCCTATTCCTGTTGTTTATGCAGAAGTGCTCGACAGATCTGGTTTTTAACACTGGATTTTTATCTGTCCCAATTCATGACGTGGGGAATATACACCCAGCTCCCCCATTCCCCCGGGGGACCATCTACACGCTTCCAGCCTCTCCCTTAACACACTCACACTTTGCTAAGAGCACCTCGCTTTAAAGCGAGGAACTTTAGGAATAAGAGGGATGCTGACGAGTGTTTCCCTTTCTAAGGGAAACCGAATTGTTTCGTGAGGGTAATGAATCATCTCTATGCTTCTAGCCTTTTACTATTTTTATCAGTATATTTTCAGAACGGTGGCCTTCCTTAGTTCTTTAAAAGGCACTTGCCGTTCCAGTTCTACTTTAATGCTAATATTCTCCATTTATAACGCGCACGTCTTTAAAATTAAATCCTTCTCATATCATAGGGGGAGAAAAAATAATATACACATTCAATAGGACCGGCTAAATATGAAAACCATTGTTCAGTTAGATTATTGTGTAACTCAAGTTCACGGGGTGAGTAGGTCGAATACCTACCTGTGTATTTATATGATAAGGAAATCAAACATCTCTTTGAATGATAATTACTTCCGCCAACCAATCTTTCAGCAAGCAGTATTCATGGTCGTGTCTGTTCATAAAAAAATACATGTATCTGTACTTTAAATGGATCCAAATTAGTTTGTGATGCGCATTGATAATGATCTGCCAGTTTGTCACCATTGTAACCATTTTCCGAGTATTACTGCTTTTGCACCTAATATGTAGTGTTGAAATGCTTAGGCTCGTGACAATGAAGAGTTAAAATCAAGGTGATGAAAAGTGTCTGGGTTACAGTGTTAAATGAGTCCTATTACTATTGAAAGAAATATTATTAATTGAGTATCTCAACAATTAAGCTAATTGTGGGAATTGTTCATTAATGCTTAACCATGATGAAGTATTGTCAAAATTCATCTTTTTGTTATGAAACGAATTTTGAGTCCGCTCCTCGCTTACTTCCACTGTGAATATTTTGCAAACATTTATATAAATAAAAAACCCCAAGTTAAGCTGAATCCTATAGCCAATTGCCTGTGTTATTGACTTCAGGGAAGGTGCATATACCAAGGAATGACAACTATTGTAGTTAGAGAAATCCGATTTAAAAAGTTGGCTGTTTCTCAGGACTGAGAAATACATACCTGTTCATACAAAAGACAAGGTCCGGTTTCATCCAGCATTACAATCATTCAGCCAAGACATCAGTACGCAGTGCTCTAAAATATGCAAGAAAAGCGAGGGGTCCCTTTGTCCACCTTTCAGTTAGTATAACGCTTGTTCTTACGAATGTGGAATTGCCTTCCAAGAAATACCTTTAGTAATAGTTTGATTGAGTGAACACCTAAAAGTGACCACTTATATAAGAATTCCTTCCCCCTTGCAAGCTTCTGACAATGAAGTTTATGCACAAAAGCCGTCTGAAATATTGGAAGATACCGTATTTTCAGAATATTCATACCATCAAAATATTCCTATTTGGAGAGGATTCTCTTTGAAATGTTGCTATACAAACCTGTAAAACAAGATAGTCTCGCAATTTTTGAGTAGTCTAGATTTTTCCATAACAAAAGAAAAAAGGCATAATCCCTTTCCTGGACAATGAGTCTATGGCGTCTTAGCGAGTTGCAAAATCTATAAAGAAACATTTGTCTTTCTGCTTTCCAGTACGTCGATCGATAGTTGAATAAAACATATGCCGTTACAGCATACTATTATTCATATTTTATGCTGTTTAGTATATATATATATATATATATATATATATATATATATATATATATATATATATATATATATGTGTGTGTGTGTGTGTGTGTGTGTGTGTGTGTGTGTGTGTGTGTGTGTGTGTGTGTGTGTGTGTGTGTGTGTGTGTGAACGTGGGTGTTTGCGCGCTTGTAGGTGTTCATAGGTCTGTTCCAATATCTTGAATCATCGGTGATCTACAGATAAAGACAAAAACACATCGGCACCTTCATAACCGAAAGAAATCATGGACTCAAAACCTACTTATCATTTGGCAGGTCCTTTCATCGTTATTCTAGACAGATAATAACATCAGACTCTTCTTCAGAAGTTTTGACGCCTGAGTCCGATACTCGCTTCAAATTGGCCTCATCTGTCGAGGCAGTTGAAGATTGACAACAATAATAGAAAGTTAATCGATTCTTCTTCGTGATCGATGTTGGCGGCGAGGGGAGGCCGCGTGACATTATCACGTTGGTAAGTCCCCTTGTCTGACGTCACTGGAACTGACAACCGTTGTGTTTTCGCTTTTCGAGATCTGTCGGAAGTTCCTCGCTTTCTCAGGGGCTCGGTGCTTGAACTTCCTGCATGGCGTGTCTCTTAGCTGCAGAGTCAGGGAGAAGTAAAGAAGGAAACGGGCATTGTTTAAAACATGTTCGCAAAACGAAAGGGTAGTTAACCAACGCATGAGTGTTTGTCCATTATGCCACGTGGTTAGGAGGATATGATCAATGATTTTGATGCTACTTTTTGGAAATACTTTTTCACAGGTAATGATCGTAATTTGAGTTTATTAATAACGAAAGAATTATTTTTTAACAAAAAGCTTACTGGATACTTGGACAAACGTTTGACAACGATAAAGATATATATATGTATATATATATATATATATATATATATATATATATATATATATATATATATATATATATATATATATGTATGTATATATACACACATATATATATACATATATATATATTTATATATATATATTCTACAGTATATGTGTGTGTGTGCTTATGCACATATGAGGTTCCGTTTATAGCCTCGTACAAGCGTCTGCGCACGGTAAATTAACATTAGAAGCGTTTGTGCTTAATACCCTAAGGAGTTAGTACCCACTGAAGAAAATGAAAAATCCCAGAATAACCCATTCTAGAATCTAAAAAAGAACGCCTGTGTGTATTGCGCAGCAGAAGCAAGCACAGAGCGGAGCTCCCGTTCGCTCTTTGTGCGTTCAGTCCCAAATGACGGCAAAAATCCTACACAGGAAACAAACGGTGGCTGTGCGAACGTTCTTCCTCTTCTTCCATTCCTGAGACACGACGGGCGGTTCCATGACAATGAAGACCGACGTAATGTTTGATGGACGTCGTCTGGAGAGGAGAGTGATTGCAGATGAGGGGAACTAAAATAGAAAGAAAGAAAATAGACGGAGGAGGGTTTCGTGGTAATGAAGAGGATGAAAATAGAATTTGCTTGTGCCTTTCATCGTGCCGGGATTGTTTCTGCTTCCCAGGTGCTGCTGATGAAAATGCTGAGAATTATGAAGTTTTTAAAAAAGATATCGTAGAGGTCGAAAATATTTGGTACAAGGAATCGCCGACACCAAAGGGATCGACTTCATACGGTTCAGCATAATAATAATAATAATAATAATAATAATAATAATAATAATAATAATAATAATTATAATAATAATAATAATAATAATAATAATAATAATAATAATAATAATAGATTCTGTGCATAACTACAAATTACACCGAATAATTCATGAGTGATGCTGGCCTGAAGGTGACCCTTATCCGTCCTTTCTCTCTTGCTAGTGCCATTCGATCGTTATAAATGATAACAACACATTTCTTCTAGATTATTTAACGTTGAAGAGGCCGACATTAATATCAACATCAGGATAGATCTGAATTATATCTCGTAAATAGGCAGTGTAAGCAGCTATGGATGAAACAAAGACTACAGAGATCTAGCGCTTTAGGGTCAATACTGTTCAGAGCCTGATGAATTCAGAATTTTCCACTTAAATGGTTGCACGTCCGGATGAAACAGCGTTATTTATCAGGACAGGAAAATAGACAGCTTATTACTGGGCAATTTGGAGCGGATATTAATCCAAACGATTAATATTTGCTTTTTATTAATTCGTGACTGCGTTCGTTTGCGTGTTCCGGGTCACTGTACCTTTGAAGATTACATGTTCATGGCCATTTCCGGCTATTTTTTATGGACATATTGAGATCAATTGTAAGCGGGCGCACACACACACACACACACACACGCGCGCATATTATAATAATAATAATAATAATAATAATAATAATAATAATAATAATAATAATAATAATAATAATAAAAGGAGCCCATAAAAATGCCAAAAGGTAGAAAGTTATTAATGCTATATATTTCGGAGAACAACTGTCTCCCTCGACAAGCAAGTCGAGGGAGACAGTTGTTCTCCGGATTACATAGTATTAACTTCCTGCCTTTTGGCGTTTTATGGGCTCCTTTTATTAGATGGAATTCTGTTTTAACAGAAAATATTTCACAGTCATATATACAGTATATATATGTGTGTGTGTGTATGTGCGTATATATATATATATATATATATATATATATATATATATATATATATATATATATATATATATATGTATGTATATATATCAGTATCATTTTACAGATGTCGACATCTGTCAGTGATATATAATTAGCATCAATTTAAGAATATTCCACATATTTCTATCCAATATCACGTTACTGAATAAATGCCCATAATTTGTAATAACAAAATACTTGAATATGTTTAACTGGTTGTAAAGTCACGTGTGAATACAAGTTCAGAAATCTCATTAATATATGATACATAAAAGCACTGCTCAAAGACAGTTATCCTTCTTTTTTGTATTACTTATATGTAAAATTTCCACTCATTCGAATAAAGTCATGTATGAGAGCACCTCTGCCTTTTTCTTAAGTGTTATATGGTTTATATCCACAATGCCTAATCAAACTACAGAAAGGTAGCTTGAGGAATTACGCTTTTTTTGTATTAGGAAATACTATTTTACGGCAAATATTTTATATATATATATATATATATATATATATATATATATATATATATATATATATATATATATATATATATATATATATATATATATATAGATTCATATATTTTATGAAGTGGAGTGAATCACAATTTCAGTTCTACATTTGTAATGTTATCTCGGAGCATGCACGAGAACGTAAAGAAATAAATACATAACAGAGAACAAAGAGTAATTGTGTTCTGTTCTCATCTCTCGTGATGAAAGGAGACGCAGACACAGTAGAGGGGAAGTAAAAGGAAAACAACCTGATGATACAAGAAAAACCCGAACCATGAATAACGAAAACTACAGGAAAAAGATAGTTGTCGTCACGCAAAAATGTTACAAAGGGAAATAAAACAAAAATGGAACGAAGTGAAAAAAATGTAAATTGGAACTGGCTCTTGTGTACAGATCGGGGAGACAAAAGAAAGGTTATTGGTTAAGGCTGGAGGATGGTTCCACTAAAAAAAATGTGGAAATATTGCCAAAAACATTCAAAGAAAATGGCGATGATGGAAAATTCAATTATAAATTGAAGTGTCGCATACAGGATAGGAAGATAATAGTAACCTTTATTCTAAGGAAAAAATAGCAATCTTTATATTGATGTAAACAATTGCATATAAGTGTTTTCATGATTTCATATGCAAATTAGAATCATTAGCATTATATCAAGGAGGAAAAAGTATTAAGCTTTGTAAACTGACTCTAATTTTTAAGAAATTAAGTCCCATGAACATAAAAATGTCCGTAGCTAAAAAAGAAAAAAAATGAAACGTAAACCTAAGATCAAGGCTTGTTGCTTTGCCATAAGTTAATATGAATAAAGAAATTCAGTTAGATATATGTTTTACAGGTATAGTTTTTTCTTGGGAAATACTATTTCTTGCTATATCAATAAATGATATAAGAAATGAATGGAAATATACATTGAAGGTAGAAAGAACTACGAAAAGCTCTAGGTTTTATTAAGTGGTAAAAGAATAACAAGATATGAATAATTTTGAAGGTTGTGAGTTGTTTATTTACATCAGTATTAGCTGGAATGAATAGGAAAAATCGAAAGAATGGAAATAAATAGAGAGAGAGAGAGAGAGAGAGAGAGAGAGAGAGAGAGAGAGAGAGAGAGAGAGAGAGAGAGAGAGAGAGAGAGCGAGAGAGAGAGAGGACGAATATTGGGAATACTCAAATTTACTAAGTCAGATCTTCAGTAACTCATAATGAAAAAGATGCCAACTGGATGCAGGAAATCAGACATTTCTAAACAGTGAGACGATTCTAGATGTATATAGTAGCATTATATTATGATCACGGTCAAGAGTCAGAAAATCTAGAGTAAAATCGTGATGTATAGAGACAGAAATATAGTGACTGAACAGACTCTAAGGTTTCCATATGAAAGTCTTTCAGCACAGTGAATTACGGTACATGAAATACATCAAAACAACTCTCTTTCCACTGTACATTTTTTTTCTTTTCTTTTTGTGAATGCGAATACTTCTCGATATGGGCCATTGACGATTCACGGCAGTCACATTCCGTCTATCGCTTGTACCCTGACTCATTCCGTCTAATCATCTGAATTCATTTTCGGATTATCATAGTTTCCATGAACCGGTAAATTCTTCCATTTCTGTTCCACTCAGTTGTAAATAAGTTTCCTATCTGTTTTTGCCAATGTGCTGTCTTTCCGTTGCCCTTCATGGGAGTGCTGCCCAGAAGATGTTTACTGCTCTTACTGATGTCTTGTCGCCAATAAATGCCGAAAAGGTGCTCGTATTGTCACGATGATCGCATCATATCTCCCGCAAACAGGAATTTTTCTTGCCCAAAGGCAATTTTTGTATGCGTACCCAGCAAAGTTACCGAAATAATACTAGCTATCTTGTGAGTATAGATTTTTTGCAATAGCTATGTGTCTGATGGACAGATGTAAGTGTTAATGTTCCATCTGTAGGGCTTTAGCATGCATCCTATATGCTTACCTATTTCTACAACTAAAACCTTTTTTCATTTTTACAGATGAATTAAAGCAAAAAAGAAAACTTGTTCTTGGAATGCTCTAAACATAATGATACTATCTAATGTGAAAAATACATCCATTTTGTTGATATAATTTGTATTATCATCAACTTGGGAATATAATAGTAGACATAACTCCTTTATAAACAAACGAAGTCACCAATCCCTGACAGCATGGTAACGAACGTCCCTGAATTCTGTCGCAACACCACAATTTCCAACTCAGTGCAAACTCAAAAAGCAATGTGTTAAAATACTCTTGACATTGTGGCCGTGTGGCAGTCTTAAGGAATTCTGTAAAAGGAATCATTACTAAAAGAAACATTTATATGAGTCAAGAAGTAAATATTACACATTTAAAAGGCTGGTGGCTTTAATGTGCAAAGAATAGAATTTGATTTAATGAAAATAAATGACAATAGACTTCGTAAATATTAGGTGAAAGAGTTAAGAAATTGCAGATGAGCAAAAAGTATGAACAGAACTTGTAAAAAAAAAAGGGGGGTGGGGTGTAAGTAAGAAGAGATGATTTATCAATAAGGAAAAAAGAATGATCTGAAATGATTTCATGCAATGATGATATAACAGATTAAAACCAAAGCACTATATGCTTTGTCATTACGTTTAGTAGGTCATAAAGTATGACAGAAGTGCAATCAGTTTTATACTGACCTATTTTCTCAGTAATAATAATAGCCTGGTGGGAACTTCATAAAGCCAATGCCCTTTAGTACCCTCAGTTACACCATCAGCGCCCAGACTCAATTCAGTTAATTGCAGTTTTATAAGACTTTTTTTTATCACGGCATTACTTCGAATCGCACTCTCCTCCCAACTTCCTCATCAGAATTCTCACTCGTATCAGATGGGAATTCTAGCTCTCTCCTCCCACCTGAAGACTTCCAGCTACTCAATTGCATCTTTCCCGTGACATTTTCTTTATGAAACACCAAAGATCACCGAGTCTGATTTTCTTGTGAATATGATATCTGTCTAGTAAGCGGAGCTTCCTCAAATAGGAAGCTCATGCAATCGTCATTTCCTGTTTTCCCTTACGAGCTTCCTTGAAACAACTTCATTTTGCAGTTTTGTCTGAAGACAACTTTTGCAACATTTGATTAAACGGTTTGTGTAACCTTGAGACCATTGTTGCATTATTGCAATAGACCGAAGCTTGGGGGGTGGGAAAGGATATGTGATGCTCTTATAGCTTGCAAATTTACGAATGTTCAACGTACGTTATTTTTTCGTATAACGTTTTCTGAATATGTTTGGTAAAAAAGGCACTGTTTTATGAAGCCTCAAGTTTATGTATGATACCAATATTATATTATATATACTGTATATATATATATATATATATATATATATATATATATATATATATATATATATATATATATATATATATATATATACATATATATATATATATATATATATATATATATATATATATATATATATATATATATATATATATATATATATATATATATATATAGTCATTTTTCTGTCCAGTAAATTGCATGTGACCTTTTTTTTCTTCAACAAGCAAAGTAACCTTTAAGCTTTTTGCATTTTCTTAATTCGGTCGCAAAGCATGCGTTTGTATATTATTGATACTCTGCCCACAGGTTGTTTTTCTTCTTATTTTCGTTTGTAATTGTTTGTATGTTTACTTCGGCCATGTCAGGACCTTACGGAGACATTATGTGTTGTCGGCCCTGGATTACCGTTCAGGACAGCTCTCGCTCTCTCTACACTGGTTGTGCGGTTTTTGCAAGCAGTTAGTTTTAGTGGAGTTTTGCAGCCTGTCGGAGATCCCGCTTTTGTGTTTCAGTTGGTCGCCTGGTGCCACTCCTGGAGCCTGTGTTGGTGGCACGCCTT
This sequence comes from Macrobrachium rosenbergii, assembly GCA_039081455.1. NCBI lineage: Eukaryota > Metazoa > Arthropoda > Malacostraca > Decapoda > Palaemonidae > Macrobrachium > Macrobrachium rosenbergii. Next base: position 9,389,009 of record JANJGK010000017.1, on the reverse strand, counting down.
GCCTGATTTTTTTTTTACAGACTTCAAGTGTAAATATCGGTATTCATGTTGTACAAGAATGTTAATCGGATTACAGGATGTTAATTAGATTTAGGGTTTTTTTATGTCTTTACCTTCGACTATCTCGTCTTTGTGTGTGAGGTGGTCTTCTCATCTGTTTAATAGTTGTGTGTGTGTGTTTCTGGAGATTTTGTATGGTGAATGTTTTCGCTTCATTTAACTGTACTTTCTGGGAATCTTGCTTTTGAACATTTGTAACAGTACTTGAGTTTTAAGTTCATTTACAAAGTTCAAAGTATTTTTACCTTTTTTGAGTAGTTTTAATTTTCTTGATTGTTCCACGAGTGGTCAAACACAAAGCTTTATCCTGTAAGGCTCTGACTTCTTACAGGTGGTGAGCACCATAATTATTGTAACGAAACAAGAACATCGTTACCATATGTATTTATGTATATACTGTATATACTGTATATATATATATATATATATATATATATATATATATATATATATATATATATATATACAGTATATATATATATATATATATATATATATATATATATATATATATATATATATATATATATATATATATATATATATTCTTATTTCAGGGGAGGCTAAGCCAAACAGTCTTATAGTAGGATGTATGTATAGGAAGAACAGTCAGCTCATCATTGACAAATTTATTAATAGCTGCGCTTCGGGATCACCCATATCCCATCTTTTCTGGCTAAAAAGATACAAAAAAACACTAATTAAAACTTAAAACAGAGCTTACAAAATTAAAATTAAAATGCTCTGTTTTAAGTTTTAATTAGTGTTTTTTTTGTATCTTTTTAGCCAGAAAAGATGGGATATGGGTGATCCCGAAGCGCAGCTATTAATAAATTTGTCAATGATGAGCTGACTGTTCTTCCTATACATACATCCTACTATATATATATATATATATATATATATATATATATATATATATATATATATATATATATATATAATTTTCTTCACCCTTTGGATACTCTTGTCATTAGGAAGCTTTAGATCCAAATGAAGAAATTTTGACCACCCCCGTCAAGATTCGGACCCCCATCTGGTATACCAAAGTGAGGTACGTTATCCGCTTGATCACAAAGAAGGATATAAATCTATTCTTGTTCATACGTCAAATTCAGATGTTTTAGTAGTATTAGAAGGAATAAAGAAGTTATTAATAGTTAATGAAGGGAGATCTTGCAATGGAAGAGAATTTCGATATTTGGTAAATAAAGACTTTTATTAACTGTTAACAATGCAAAGATTACCATAAGATAAGGCATACGTTTCTAAATATTTCCTTGTGATAGTAGTCGTTATTATTCATAATAAGCAATAATGTATTAGATAACAACCTTTAAATCTGAAGACGTGGAAAGTAAAACAAGTCCCTACAAAGTACAGTGTTAATGAGCCCTTTCCAAAAAAATATGAATAAGACATAAAAAGGTATGGAGTTAATAAGCACACGAGCAAAAACATACGTAAGAATAAGGAAACACAGTGATACTAATGATACACAGATATACAAACCAGCACGACAAAATATTATCTCAAATGAGAATTTTCTGCCGTAAACATTAAGCTATACGCAACTCTTCACGAGTTTTCTCATCCATGATACGCATTTCACAGAGTAAACAAATACATTAACGTTTCTTGAGACACAATTACCGCAAATCGAAATGTTCTCCATATCTTTATCGGTATAATTTCCTTGAGATATTTCTCCCAAGTCTTACTCTCTGGAAGATCTTCGAGGCAAAAGCATCGGGCAAAAGTTGCTTTCGAAATTTCGACGTCGAGTTTTTCCTCTTTTTCTGAGTTTGCCTGAAGGAGCGAAAGATGCCGAATCGCCAGAGAAAATCATTCGCTCGGCCATGAAGTTTTGATCGGATTACATTCGTACACCAGTTTCTTCCGGGAGAAACTTTAAAGAAGAAAGGCCGTTGTTATCGGGAGCTGTTGCGCAAGATTCTTGTCCCTCTTTTTATGATTTTAGGACCTCATTAATTCCAAACATACGCATGCTCATATGCATAATAAGGCCGTTGTTTTGAATTCTCTTGGTTGTATCCCCTAGAATAATACTGCCCATTTCAAGCTTTGAACTGAAATACGTATTTGACGAGAGGCGTTTAATCAGGAGAGTTCATGATGCAAGCTTTTAATACACATACACTGATACTAACACAATCATATAAATCTTTTTTCTCCTGTTGGTGATGACGCCAGAATGAGAAAGCCTCCTGGTTCTCATCCTGGCATCAGAGATGGCGTTGCAAACCCCATGAATTTACTTGACCCAATCTCACCTGGTTCCTATTCTTATGCGTTCCCAGGTGGTATATAAATACACTGACCCAAGATGTGATCTTAGGAGTCATCCAGGTTCCACTAAGAGGATGCTGAGAGTGTAGTAACTTTAGTGAAAAAGGAGTTTTCAAATATCGGGAAAATACAAACAAGTAATAATCAACTATTTACGAAGATGATTTCGAAATCATATTCAAGTAGGTTGCTACTGCAACCAATGTGTCGTCTCCATCACCAGGTTTAATATTACTCACTTTACTGGAAGTTTTATTTTGGTTACAACAGAAATGTGGAATAGTTTGTCTGTTGCATTTGTGGAATCTTCTGATCCCCAAATACTTAAGAGAGGAGGAAATTCACTCCTGCTCTCTGCTGACGTCTTCTGAACTTGAGGTGTATCGGTTTGATTTTATATTCCCGCATTTTTATTTATTGATCACATTTCTCTCTCTCTCTCTCTCTCTCTCTCTCTCTCTCTCTCTCTCTCTCTCTCTCTCTCTCTCTCTCTCTCTCTCTCCAGCTGATTTCCCTTTGGAGATTTCTTGGGGTTTCAGTATATTGAGTCTGTCCATAAGGATTTTCAGCTGAAGACTTCAAGAGAGAAAGAATGAAACGCTGCTGACATAACCTCCCTCCTTATACTGAAATCACTAACTAAAAACCAACTAATTAAATCATTGAGCAGAAACACTTTTTCTACTCCTTTTTCATCCCTTGAAAATCTGCTTCCTTTTGAGTGTGATGCCTGAGTGACTTGGTATTCGCATTATGAGTCGTTATAGGTCGGTTTACAATATATGTTTCAAATTTTTAAATAGAATGTTTTATCTAATTATAGCACTTTTCACATGAGTCATTTTTTTGAACTTATTTTAATTTTTGTGATTATACATATATATATATATATATATATATATATATATATATATAATATATATATATATATATATATATATATAATATATATATATATATATATATATATATATATATATATATATATGTGTGTGTGTGTGTGTGTGTGTGTGTGTGTGTGTGTGTGTGTGTGGCGTGTGTGTCTGTGTGTGTGTACCGCATACGAGTATGTGGTTATTTTTCTAATTCATATTTTGTCTCATAAATTATTTTGAAATATTCCATATTTTTCGATACCATATGAAAATACGTTTGAATTCTTAGTATCTTACTCGTCGGTAGTCGAATATATATCTACATACACAACACTTGAAAATGAGTTTTAAGTTTATTATATAATTATTTTTACAGAAAGAATTAGCTTAGAAAAATAGAAATTTCAAATTTGATCTGACAGGAAGAAACGAATAGAAATCTACTCTTGGAAGGAAATGTGAAATGGCTTCCAAGTATTCATTCAGATACAAACTGGAATCAATTCTGAGGCGACGCAGAGCGATGCTCTTTCCTTTCTTTCGTTTCCTTTTCGAAACCAGACGTCGGAAACTGTCTTCGGTTCTTCCATTCTGTGCCTTCTTCTGGGTTGCAGGGGGTGCGCGACAATGCTTTTCAGTTCAGCGACAAAAGAAGAAGGAGAGTAAAGGAACGTTCCTTTGTGTTCAGCTTCAATGTCTTAAAAATCTGAAGGAGAGGCTTTGATATACGCTGTTAGACGTCACCTATTCTTTGAGAAATTTTGAGTATGCCACTATTAGCTTATTGTTTGCGTGGTGTACGAAAGTGCGTAGTAGGAATTTGCAAACACGAGTTTTCATACACGCATAAACTCCAACATAATCTCCCATATATATATATATATATATATATATATATATATATATATATATATATATATATATGTATATATATATATACATATATATATATATATATATATATATATATATATATATATATATATATATATATATATATATATATATATATATACAGTACATATATATATATATATATATATATATATATATATATATATATGTATATTTAAATATATATAATATATACATATATAATATATATGTAATATATATACATATATATATATATATATATATGTATATATATATATATTTAAATATATAAATATATGTATATATATATATGTATATATATTTAAATATATATATAAATTATATATATACATATATATATATATATATATATATATATATATATATATATATATATATATATATATATATATATATATATATATAGCGTTGAACCAAAAACCTTTTTGGACTATAAACTTCTTTTTACAAAATTCACTGATGTCTATAAACGCTTGTTGTTTACTTACTAAAATATATCCTGTGCACAGATGCTTTGAAAAGATTCAGAGAATTCGAATATTTAAATCACATCAAATCTTTCCATAATAACACGATCCGAGTTGTTCAAAAATATTGATGTCATATGGCAGTGGGATAGAGTGAGCTAACCTTGAACCCCGGTATTACAGGGGATGACCAGAAGTATTAAAAAACTTAGTTTACTGAAGGGCACCATGAAGGGCGTTCGGTGGATACAATGGAAGAATCGATAAGGCTTCGTGTACTTTATTTTAGTTGACATCCTGCAGATTTTAGTTCAATAAACTGTGGAAACCCGTTTCACTGGTGCTGATTCACTTGTTCTTTTGCTGGCTGGATTGAACACATTGAGAAAATGTTTCAGTAACTGATCAAATCACATTGTTAGAAAGGAATAACAGTCGCGTCTGGATTGAGTACGAAATTTGACAATTTCATTTTCTCGCTGCTCAAAGTTTCTGTCTGAATGAAACAGGCCTGTCCAGGATATAGTGAAAGCTGAATTTGTATATATTTCTATATAAAGAAGAAACCCAGAAAACAACCTATAATTTATATGCTTAATTAAGGTTATTTTCTTATCGTGAAACTATTTTATTTTTGTTTATCAGAAGAATAAAGGAAAGAGTTTTACGATCTGAATAAGAAGCGGTATCTTTCACTTTGTAAGTTCATGAAAAACACCGAAGTAAGCATTTCTAGTGCAGTCAATGGCTTCCAAAACCGCACGCTCAGACAATGAGGTTTCCTAATAAAAAAAAAATTTACTCTGTATTAAGTTTAACCTTTTTATATCCTGTATTCACTCAAATCTTTCGACCAAAGATGTCCCGTGAAGCACGACTATGATATGCAGCCTGCAGTCAGCAATACTCTAGATCTACGCCCGTCACAACTTAGTACATAGATCAAGATACCTTTATGATCACCATTTCGTTGAGGAGAAACCGATGAATTATTCACAACGACTCGCGCACTCCGGGACACTATTTTTAGGGCCACATTTGAAGATATAAGAATGACTTCAGCTTTCTACGACGAAATCGTCTTTTATGAGCCACATCTCAGAAGGGCGCCCGATCCTTACGATGAGTCAGTCAGTTAAGTAATCAGTTAGTCAGTCTCAAAAAGTTGGTTCGATGCTAGGGCTTCGTACAATTATGACAATCACTTAAAAACTTTTTCTTCCATGGTGCGCCTCTGCGTTTTTTTTTTTTATAATTTATATGAAAGAATTGCCTTTTTCGCCTCTCACTTGATGTGACTTGTCATCCACGGAAAATCAGTCACACACTTATTACATATATACATGCATATATACTACACAGAAACAAACACACTGAAACACACACCCACATATACATATATATGTGTGTGTGCGTGTGTGTATGTGAGAGAGAGAGACGGGGGGGGGGGGGGGGGGGACTTACACTTCATCTCTTGCAAGTGTTTTATCGGTCGTCAACCCTCATGTTTTTTGCGGTTTTTTGCATTGTCTGCGCCAAGCCCATGAGTGGATCAAGTGTGTGTGAAGCCTCGTCCCTCCCTGTGGCGCCGCAAAAGACTTCTTTCCATAAACATGAAAGCCTCATGAGGCCGCTAACTCCTTGGGCCTCGCCAAAACATCGACCGCACTTCTTGAACTTGTCAGGGAAGGTAATTGGACACATTTGTATGCAATGTATGCTTTAGAGTACAAATTTATATTATTTTGGTGGATTTTCTTTTATGATGATTTTGTTATAGACATACGCACACGCACATATTATATATATTTACATGTGTATTTTCGATGTAATTGTAATCTTTGACATTGCATGCTGAAGTATCACCTGGTTACAATATGGTGATTTTCTGTAACATTTTTGTCATTCTTAAAAGTTAACTTGTATTAGTTGTCAAAGATTTATTCTAGCTAAGAGAAAAGGTTTGGTTTTGCCTCTGAATATAGCCTACTGTCACACCCGTCAGGAATTACTCTTGTCTTTTTTGCGTCGGTTCATGAAAGAGAATTTAAGGTTTATTATACTTTTTACAAACAATTATGTAAGCATGTACCGATTATGTTTGCAGCTTTGCATGAGAGAGAGAGAGAGAGAGAGAGAGAGAGAAGAGAGAGAGAGAGAGAGAGAGAGAAAGAGAGAGAGAGAGAGAGAGAGAGAGAGAGAAAATCTCTCCTTGCTTTAATCGAGCGGAAAATCTGGAAAATTTATTTTATTTTCAAGTACCTGTCGATTTGCTACAGAGTTATTTTATTTTCATGTAAAGAGGATAATAAACGCCTCCGATATGAGATCAAAAAAAGAGTTGAAGATTAAAAGTAGTAAACAGTTTCACTAATTGCAATTCCTGTAAGAAGAACAAGTCCAGAAGAGATCTCGATTCCATCTTAACAGTTACCAAATATTAGAATTCAATCAATAACGCATTACAGTTTGGCACTTTTCCCTTTCTTGTATGGTATTAACCTCACACTCCCAGCTTTCAGTAAATGGCTATTAGCTGACGGTTCGTTTGCTGAAACACAATAATGGCTCCTTGTTTCGCCAAATGACGTAAAGGGATTGGCATTACATTCCCGGCATAAAGATCTGATTTCGTTTCATTTGTTTAATGGCTCTTCAGACCCGTTCGTTTTGCAGCGCCGTTTATTTGCACGGCGGAAAACCCATTTGTTCAAGGAGGCGTTCGCTTTGCCCTTTGCAGAATGAGAGAGAGAGAGAGAGAGAGAGAGAGAGAGAGAGAGAGAGAGAGAGAGAGAGAGAGAGAGAGAAGGGCGGAGGGATCCTTTACTCTAGCTTTTAGAAAACGAAAGGTTTTCCAGTAATGCCGATATCCTGCCAAAACGTATAGATCTGTTCGCTGGCGAAATTCTCTTCTTACCCTCTAGGTTACGAAACGATTGAATGGTGAGATCAGAGAACGTAGAGATGCAAGGGACAGTAATGGTTCTCTTCATTTGCTTCGAAGCTTAGATACCGAAAAAAAAGAAAAAAAGTTTTTTTTAATAACACTGATTGACAGTGAGCACGCTACCCTCAAGCGGGCCCTTGACGATTTTGTTACCTCTATGGTAATTTCACTTGACCGTCTCTGCTCCCTTTTAAATGGCTGTCAGCTGAAGAGTCACTTGTTAAAATGCAGCAACAACTCCTTGTTTTCGTTATCCCATTCCACGCATGAAGGCCTGATGTTATTTCATTTGCTCAATGGTCGTTCAAAACCAGGAATTTTCTAAATACTTTTCATTTGGCCTCAGGCAACCATTCCGTTTGAAGATACCTTCATTTCGCTGAATTTTAAGCCGAGCCATAGAACAGACTTAGTTTCCCCACGTTCCTTTGTTTTTCTCAGTTGCTGGGAAGCATAAGTACTTGAAGAGTGATGATATGCTTAAAGTTGAGAAGACAGTTATTATAATCCTCAAATAAGTTTATGTGTCTCAAGATTTACATATCATATTTCATACCTGTGGGCATATTTGCTTAAGATCAGTTGGTGCTTATGTACCTGATACACATGTTTATGATGCTGTATATGAATATACATGAATGAATATACAAGTGAAAAACTTCTATTAAGAAATGTAGTTTTTTCCATGTCGTAAACGTTGTATACAGGTATCTTCTTGGTAATGTGAACTTAAATATATATATATATATATATATATATATATATATATATATATATATATATATATATATATATATATATATATATATATATATATATGTATATATATATATATATATATATATATATATATATATATATATATGTATGTATTTATATATTTATAGAACCCCTTCGATATCTTAATAAATTCTACGTTCATACCTTTTTACCTAGATAGATAAAAAGATTGACAGCAAAAGAGACTGACATAGACGTGAAAGTAAACGCGTACAAAACCCATATTTGTAGAGCGACCAAACGAAAGTCGAGTTTTCCTTTGGGGAGACGGTAAAACAGAGACCAGAAAGAAGACTCAATTTATGGTTCCTCCCAATCCCAGGGGAGTCTTTCCTTGAGTCCCGTACGTGCCAGGGAAGACGAAGACTTCGGGGGACAAGCGTTGAATACATTGAATGTGGGTTGTGGATTATATCAGAACTTATTCTTCCATATTCTTTTCTGCCCACCTCCGCTACTTAATATCTTCCTTGTTTGTTTTCTCTTTGTATCTTACGTGTTTCTCCCCGTAGCGTAGGAGGGTAGTGCTGTCAAATACCTTACACGTGGTAATAAGTATACCTTAGTTTAACCAGACCACTGAGCTGATTAACAGCTCTCCTAGGGCTGGCCCGAAGGATTAGACTTATTTTACGTGGCTAAGAACCAATTGGTTACCTAACAACGGGACCTACAGCTTATTGTGGGATCCGAACCACATTATAGCGAGAAATGAATTTCTATCACCAGAAATAAATTCCTCTAATTCTTCACTGGCCGGCCGGAGATTCGAACGCCGGTCCTGCAGAGTGATAGCCGAGAACGATATCGACCAGTCCAGCGAAGAACTTCTCACTGTAGCCATTGCTTAAGGCACTTTGTAGCGTTCCTCCGGACCCTAGTCGCAACCCATTTCATTTCTTTTGCTGTACCTCCGTCCATATTCTCTTTCTTCCATCTTACCTTCCACCCTCTCCAACAATTGTTTCACAGTGCAACCGCTAGTTTTTCCTCCTGTTACACCTTTCAACCCTTTCTACTCTCAATTTCCCTTTCAACGCTGAATGACCTCATAGGTCCCAGCGCTTGTCCTTTGACCTACATCTTATATTCCATTCCATTCGTGCGTGTTCCTTCTTCAATCTAATAAAATATGATGGCGAGGTAGATTAAAGAGAAGGCGTGATCTGAATGCATGGCGCAAAGTTGCTTTTCTTTCTATCTCTTTTCTGAGAAGCTTAAACTTCTTGCGCAAAAAGTTCTTTTGAGAATTCCCAAATATCATTATCATCTAATTCTAAATCTCAACCTTAAATTCCCAAATCTCTTTTCTCCAGTTTGTCCCCTTTATTCTTAGACCTATAGGTTTCTTCAATCGTAGGTCAGAGTGAAAGAAAAAGAGTTAAAATAGGAATGAATCATTTCATCATCGTCTTCTTTGTCCCTGGGCCTCATTACGTCGATCTCGTTACTTCAGTTAATATCTCATAACTTTTTCCTTCGGTGTTACTTCGTTCATAAAGCATATATATATATATATATATATATATATATATATATATATATATATATATATATATATATATATATATATATATATATATATATATATATATACACACAGTACATACACACATATATATACATATATATATATATATATATATATATATATATATATATATATATATATGTATATACCGTATATATGTGTATATATGTATGTATACTGTATGTATGCATATTATTCTACATGTCTCTACATATAATTCAGTTACATCCGTCAATGTTTGTAATTTACGTACCTCAATTTCGTAAGGGTTACACAAGCAAAGAGGAGGCTTCATTACCATACATATAACAGACGGAGATACAGGAGGTGGCTCCTACTTGAGGATGCATGAGATTGTATGCTCCGATGGGCCCTTATCGCGTGAAACATCCAAATAAACTATTCAATTTGAGGGATAATGTAGCCGTGAACTCATATATATCTTGAAAATTCTAGGTGCTCAACAGCTCTTTATAGTGTTTTTTCATTGCAGCATATTTACCAATATATAATCGTAGTCTAGTAGTTGTGATGTTCACCCAACTATTCAGAGATCCATTTTTTTTATTCACTTCCATTTGACTTCTTTTCACCCACCAGTTACTCAGTAGTCAGATCAGATGACAGCTGCAGGCCGTAACAGGAGAGGGTGTGGGACATTGGAGTGGGAGCAGCAAAGGATTTGTTTATACCGTATAAGGGTGACTGTACAGTGTATATATTGTGTATGTATATTGTATATTGTGTATATATATATATATATATATATATATATATATATATATATATATATATATATATATATATATATAATATTATATATATATATATATATATATATATATATATATATATATATATATTTATATATATATATATATATATATATATATATTTATATATATATATATATATATATATAGTATATATATATATATATATTATATATATATATATATATATATAATATAATCAGAAAGCTACAAACGTCCTTTAATATCCAATTCACTCTGCCTCGGAAGTAATATATTTTCATATATGTTACCGAAGGGGAATTTTTAGTTGATAATAAGTCCCACCGTCCCGTGGGGTCGAACCAGCGCACGGACGAGGAATCAGTATACAGTGACACACTAACCATTCGGCCACAAGAAAATATATTACTTCCGAGGCAGAGTGAATTGGATATTAAAGGACGTTTGTAGCTTTCTGATTGTATATGAATCACGGTGATGTGATAAATAGTCATATATATATATATATATATATATATATATATATATATATATACTATATATATATATATATATATATATATATATATATATATATATATATATTATTTGGAAACTTGGGTGCTCCTGTGGAATTTTTTGTCTGTATGTCTGTCCTCCTGCTTAAAGGCTTTATTGCCATATAATGAGCTGCAAAAAATTTATCAAAGCCCCCTCTACAACTCTTCTATGGCCTACTTGACTGCTTCTATATATAGTTTTTAGCTCCCTCCAATCCATGACGTGATTATTCTCCCAACAATGTTTAACAACAGCGCAGTTTTGAGCGAAGTTCCTAACCGTTTTTTTTTATGTTCTTGCAATCTAATGTCCTTCCCCCCTACCTGTCTCCCCAAAATAAAATAAATTACCGAGCTTGCATTTTATGGAAAATACTCCTACGTCTCTCTTGTTGTTACTATCACTATCATTTCTGTGGCTATTATTCTTATTTTGAATTTGGATTTTATTGAATTTTCAAATGTGAAAGCTACTTTAACATTACCTGCACTATTGATTAAATGGGCTGTTGATTTTAATTTTTCATGATATGGAAGCGTTATGAATCTCTTGCTGTGATCAGTCTGCTTGAATGAAGGGTTGTAAAACGTTTTCTGAGCCTTAGACAAAGCATCTTCAAGTAAAATGGGGCAGGGTAACTCAACTTACTAAAAGTATTTCGAATATGGGCAATTTCATCATCTAAATATTGTGGGGTCACAAACTTTAAGAGCTTTGGCAGCCATGTTAACAATGATATTTTTTTTTTTATCAGAATGCTATGATAGGAATAAAAATGAACATATAATTCTGCATTAGTCGGCTTTCGGTAAACCGAGATTTCAACTTCTTTGTGTTTTGGATTGTGAAACACTAGGACACCCAAAAAAGGTAATTTGAGCTCTGCTTCCTTTTTCATAAGTGAATTTGATTTATTGTATCTGACTGTTAACAAATTCCAGTAGTTCACTGAATAAATCGTCATAATGAAAGAAAAGAATGAAAATATCGTCCACACAGCGAACCCAAACTATAGGTTTAACCCGAGACGGGCAAGAACTCAGAATAGTCTCCTCCAAAAACTCCATGCAGATATTAGCCAAAACAGGTGAGAGGGGGGGGGGGGTGGGATCCAATTGCTACTCCAGATCGTTGTTCATACCCACCACCATTGAAATTGAAAACAGTGGACTCTACGCACGGTTTAATGAGGTCAAGAAATACTTCAGTGGGGACGTGGGCATAAACTTGGGTCAATTATCAAACTTCTCACGCAATTTTTCAAGCACATAACCTAGGAGGGATATTGGTAAATAAAAATGACAATTTCCTCGTTATCTCTTCAAAGGAAAGACATACCAAAGAGCGAGTTATCTTCCAAGACACGTCATCAGCACATCGTTTACACGAGCAATGTGGAATTTACAAGAGAATTATCGGGGATTTTCTGACGTCACAACTACTAGGTCAATGACGCAATTGAGATAAAGAAAAATATCTATAGTTCAAATTCGAAAGTTAATATCAATATATTGCAGTGACCTCGCGACTGGATTCTTCTCGTTTGGACAGTCAGAGTCCAGAGGTCAACACCAGGCTTTACTGAATCCTTTTGTCATCTTATTACACCTAAAGATCGCCCTTATGCGATGTGCCTATGCTGGCTTACGGCCTGCTGTATCATTACCAACTAACTGGGCCAGCAACTGTGCATTCCAGGAGTACGGATTAGCTGAGTGATGTGTTGAGTGAGTGAGTCAGTATTTCGAGTGTGTTTAAAGTGACGAAGACTCTTATAGTATTTCTTTATTCCTAGCAATTAGGGATTTACTTTCCCATTGCTACAAGCCCCTGGAATTCTCTTTTTTCTTCTGTTTCCCATGGTAACTGTAACAGCCTTTCTAGCTGACTTCGGGTCTGGGCTAGAAAGGGATTTTCACACTGTGCTCGGTATCGCCATTTTTTTGCGCGTGCAAAGATTTTGATGTGAGGACATTTACTTCCATAAACGTTGAGGTGTTCATAGAACTTTCCATTTATGCTTTTTATATATATCAAATATGGTACTTATAACGTAAAGTAAACCTTTCTCTTGTTATCTAAGCAAACTGTTTGATGGGATGTGTGATTTTTGAGGCTGGGTCCACACTAAATGTCCAAGATGGTGAAATACCAGTAGTCAAAAATACAATATATTATCACTGTAATACATTCCTCGTTTCCAGGAAAAAAACGCCGGAATGTAACCCTTTCAAAATCTTTCACAGTTTTCGAAAACTCACATTGTTCACCCCAAAAACGACATGAGTTGTCAGAGCACGCAACAGGAAATTTGATGCAGCCCAGTTTATCGTATAACCAGTCCTTACAGTGATACAAGATTAGGTATACTGTGTACAATACAGTTCAGTCTGTTCTTTGGGCAACTTCATCAACCAATTTTTGGAATTTTGGTGGCCTGTGAGGTGATCAGGTCCTCTCTTAAATAGCACTGAATCAAAGATTTTCTGTTAAAGGACAGAGCCTTCCCTGACGGTTCTCAAAGTCCTTTTCTCTGATCCATAAACTGGTCTTTTATTTCATTTCTCTGACTATCTCTTAATAACCAGTCATCCTTGCTTTTCCATAGACTAGGGAATAAGTAAGAGCACAGTCACCAAATCAAAACTTTTAAGCACTAAAACATTTGATGGGGAAAAATATATAAAAAGGGGGCACACTTAAATAAAACGTTTCAATATGGCTAAAAACCGGTGGTGCGTTTGATTTTGATCAGAGTAATGCTCATACGGATGAACTGGAAAATTTTCAGATATATTTCTTTATTTTATACGACGTACAATTTTACAGCGTTCATTATTTACTTATATCTGTGTGTCTTATATAAGTCATTAATAATAAAAAAAATTATCATGATTCATATGAAACAGCTTTTCGACATTATAAAACTTCATAATTTAGTTACTTGAAGCTAATAGGATGCCACTGAAGAAAAAATATAATTTTTCAATAAGGTAAGTAAACTGTTGATGTGATAACGCTTCCTTGTCAATAATATGAAGTGAAATCCTCGTAACTATATTGAAAAAATCACAAACTTACTTCGAGACAAAAATTTTATTAAAGCAATATTGACTTCTTTTATATTTAATAACGTTGGTAAATCAGACGAAGGCCTTCTTAACCTCATCCTTTTTGTTGTTGTGAAGAAAAACGATAGTTTTTTTTTCTCCCTGCATTAAGCGAAATGAAAGCACGGATTATTCCTTTTCAACGTTTCATCCGAAAAAGGTTTCGCCTTGAAACCTAATCCAGCAGAAAGCGTTTCTTAATCTCGCTTCTGTTTGTGCTTTGGATGTGAAAGTAATTTGCAAAATCATTCCCTCGTTAACCTTCTCTGTCTCTGTCTGTCTGTCTGTCTCTCTCTCTCTCTCTCTCTCTCTCTCTCTCTCCTCTCTCTCTCTCTCTCTCTCTCTCTCTCTCTCTCTCTCTCTGAAGCAGAGCGAGAGGGGTTGTTTTCTTATCATTCCAACCCCATCGAGATAGGGGTTGCTGAACGAGATTCTGTGCATTTGCCAGCGCGCGGTAGAATAAAACCAAAAACTCCCTTATTAAATAGGATTTCGAAATATTGGACACTTTAAGATAAAAACAGGACGAAATAACCCTGGAGACGACTGTTTTTCCATGGAGGATAGAACAAATGACCATATTTGCTTAAGTAACCCAAAATGAAATCAAATAAGCAATTTGTTATAGCAAAATACGAAAGATACTTTTTTGCCCCGTTCAGAAATTGACAAAAAGAGCAAACAGAACAATGTTACATATAAATATTAATGAACTTAGAATGATATAATGCAGTCAGATAACCTGTATTTCGAAACTGGGATTACTCATCATATTCATCTAGAGATAATAGTAAGATAGAAAATAAATATTAAATGGCAGAAAAGCCCACCGCATTTATGGTTTAATTATCAGAATTAACAAGAAACATAAATTAGGGTTTTATAATTACTAACATTCTGCTAAAATGCCTAATTTGATTATCGTTATTGCCAGAAAACATCAGTATTAATTTATAGTACTAGTCTCTCCTGGCTTGTATTGAATATTATTTTTTATTGCCGTGAATATGGTAAGTGTCTACATAATATGACCTAATAATAACGTACGATTCAGAACAAAAGAAAGTTATGCCAATACTTACTATAAGGGTTACCTTTCATTGCTCATCCCTGTCTTATTCCGGTTATGTACTTGTCACATTCAGGCCATCAAGTGAATTGGATTCTTTTGCAAAACTGAAGCTAGATAAATGGAAATATTATTCATCCAGTCTTTCACCTGTCAAAATTCATATTGTTTTCATCCTGTCACGCGTTAACATTAATATTATATATATATATATATATATATATATATATATATATCTATATATATATATATATTATATATATATATATATATATATATATATATTATCTGCATTCATTACTTGAGTTTTTAATAAATTCGGCATAATTTTCGTAAATAATATCTATAAATTTTAACCACACTTTCCTCAATTTATTAACTTAATCTTGCCAACCATCGTTATTGTCTCCTTTTAACAAAGGATCTCTCTCTCTCTCTCTCTCTCTCTCTCTCTCTCTCTCTCTCTCTCTCCTCTCTCTCTCTCTCTCTCTCTCTCTCTCATTATTTTCTTTTCCCCTTTTGCAAATATAAAACAAAATTACCGACGACTCTCCTCGGGTAAAATCCGACAAAATCCTATTTTTATTCTCTTTCCCCAACACCAGTGACCCATAAATTCATAATTACAAGTTTAACATACTACACTGATATCACAACACTTAGAAAATAAGTGACTGTAATATCTTCTAGTGACTGAAGAAGGTGACATCTCAGAAAATGACATTTTTTTCCTATTTTTTGAAAAAAGAAATTTTGTCCTGATTTCCGAAAAGGGTCCATTTCATACAGTAATGATTGGATCTGCAAGTGTCATACAGGGCGATTTATGCAAAATATGCATCTTTTAATACTTTACTGGGTTCCAATGTATTAAATTATTGCCATAGAACATCGATCAACGTACATATCGTCCTTCAAATAAAAAATAAAGGGGTTGAAAACGAAAAATATCAGAACTGCTTATTCTTTTCATCTCTGTATATAAAGGTTTCATTAGAATATTCAGCCAGCCCATTCTTGCGTCACCAGTCTTTATAAAGAACAGAATGCACACATTACACAGAGCCATTTAATTTTCACCGCATAAAGGCCCTCACAGAGAGAAAGAGAGAGAGAGAGAGAGAGAGAGAGAGAGAGAGAGAGAGAGAGAGAGAGAGAGAGAGAGAGAGAGAGGATTGAACACTGAGTAAAACAGGAGCATGAAAGCTGTACATTCTTTCCATATGTAAAGTATGTATATATGTACATTAGATTTCCTGAAATATTCCGAAAGCGACCTTTCCTAGTACAGTAGATGCAACGATTTTATTCTGCCGCAGAACTGAGTTATTGCGGAATGGTTTACCAGAGGGATTTCTGAGGCACAATGAATCATGGAAGCCCAGGCACAATGAATCATGGAAGCCCACCTGCCTCAGTGCTAATTGAGGATTTACCTGTAGCAGTGCCACTGCAGGGTGAATGATAGCATTCTTTTGAGGAGGAGAGAAAGGGCCCGGAAAAAAGACTGACTGGTAGACAGAGAGAGTATAGAGAGGCAGATACACAAACAGACAGAGAGACATTGAGAGTGATAGACAGACAAGCAGGCAGACTGAGACACAATGAGAGACAGACAGACTATGAGAGACATAGAAAGACAGACAGACAAAGAGACAGGCAAAGAGAGAGAGAGAGAGAGAGAGAGAGAGAGAGAGAGAGAGAGAGAGAGAGAGAGAGAGAGAGAGAGAGAGAGAGAAAGCATTATCCAGATTTAATCGAAGCATAGACAAATTAAAACAAGAAAACAGGGTCAGAGTACAAGTTTCAAGCCATGAATAAAATGCGAAGAAACATTTTGTCAGATGAAGTAAAAATGCTTTATGATTCTTCGATAAATAAGAAATTATTTATGCATAACAAAAATGAGAACCTGACGCATGGCAATGATTAAAATAACAAGGAAATACATTAAAATTAATGTAATCTTCTGAAATATTCAGAAAATATCCTTAATTTTTCTCATCTAGTATTTTCAGTTTTATATTTTGGCTATTGAAAACTTCTAATTAATGAACATATTTTGTACCGTTCAGTTATCCAGCTGTTTTATTTCTCATATTCCCCATGTTTATATTTTGAGGCTCACTGATATTTGAATACGTAGTGTTTTCAAGAATGTCATTTGTCTATTTTTTTTTTTTTTCAGTGTCTTACATCTCAGCGTGTTTGTTGGGAACGCTTACTTTAATGAAAATGATAATTCTTGTTTATCAAATTTAACCGATAAACATTTAATCTTCCCCCATTTTAAAAGCGTGATTAGTCCTCCCTGGCAAGCGTTTTAACAAAGAAACTGGAGATATGCATACTGCATTGTTTTAAGTTTATGCATAATCGTAAAAGTGGTGCATCACGTGATATATATATCATTTAAAAAGCGCCACAAATTCTATTCCTATCATCTTCACCAGATTACTACCGGCATTTAGCCGAATAATAGAATTGATACTACCCATTGTAAGCTCATGTTGAACATTGCTAACATTATATGTATATTTATATACAGGGAAATTATTAGTTTCTCTATACTTGACTCTAAGCACCGGGAATCCTACATGTGGTAAACTTATACTAATTCTAGAACCAATAATAATGATTTTATAGCGAAGCTGTCAAAGGCAAGCGCCGTTCCCGGAATATATTGGATAATATAACTCTTTTGTCTCCAGTTGATCGAGTTGTCATCTCACTGTTCAATTTTAAATCACCATAAAAATTGGAACGTATTATTATTATTATTATTATTATTATTATTATTATTATTAGCATCGGGGTGTAAAATGCAGCTATTTGAATCATTCTAGAATATTCCTAAATTTTAATATACTGCGAAATTAAAAGGAAACGGAGAGAGAGAGAGAGAGAGAGAGAGAGAGAGAGAGAGAGAGAGAGAGAGAGAGAGAGAGAGAGAGAGAGAAAGAGCGCCAGGCCAGTGCCCCACAAGCACCATGTCCAGTGTTCACATATCTGACGAGAGGAATCTAAGGTCACGGTCATGACATTACAGCTCCTCGGGGGCTCAGACAGCTGAATTAGGTGAACACATCTTGACATCTCCCACAGAATGCAAGTCGGTTGGCTTTCCCATGAGTTCACTCCAGTTATGAATTCGATCGTGGTGGACTGGATGTATGACGGTGATTTTCTACATTAGATGCCTCGGGAACAAAAGGTCAAATGCATTCATTTTCAAGTTTAGTAAAACGAAAAAGCTAAAGTTCTTGTAGGTTAAAAAAAAAAACCGCAGTGATTTGTTTTACGTATTGAACATGTTGATTGTCAATCATTAGCCTCTCTCTCTCTCTCTCTCTCTCTCTCTCTCTCTCTCTCTCTCTCTCTCTCTCTCTCTCTCTCTCTCTCTCTCTCTCTCTCTCTCTCTCTTTTACATACAACCCTTACCAGAAAGCAAGGCAATAAAGCAATCACTACCAGACCTGCCAGTTACGCTATTCCCCCTACCTTATAACATAAAAGAACCAGTGATGAACAACCTTACCACAAGCAGTGAATGCTTGGCAAGAGTAATATTTTCCGTATCTCGTTTCATGAAGCAGCAACGCTTTCATCTCATTACCGACGCATAAACAATTATTCCAGTGGAAATGTGATGGAGTTTTGAGTATGCGGTATTTATAAACCTATCATTAGCATTTGACACCATTTTCCTCTTTACTGACTCCACTGTTATAATAAAATTACTTGTAATTTACATCTTGTTAATTGACATTCAGTCAAATAAATGTGTTCTATCACATTAATTATACGTTGCGCACAATAATCAGCAAGAACATAACCGGAACTAAAGAAAGTAAACCTTCGAGACTACCTTAGAGACTGTAATGTTCTAACAGCAAATTGTGGGAATGCATACAACTCGCAGTGACTGTGTGAAATCTGGGAAGCGCTGCTTGAACAAACTTAAAACGTAGCAGCACTACATCAGTAACCAAGGTAAAAATCAAAAGGGATGTAAAAAAGTCAAGTAGAAACCTGTCTACATGCTGTAAAATTGAGAGGAGGGGAGGTACTTTCCTCTCGCTTTTATAGCAAGTAGAGGTAACTGGAAAAAAATATGTTATGCAAAAGCATTATATACCTTGAAGCTTGATCTCGCAAAGAGTTACTTTCGGTATTTCTTAAAACCTTAGAACAGAGAGAAAAAATTAAGGGAAGTCAGTGTTATTTGAAAAAAGGCCCCAAAAAAGCAGCTTTAAGTTAAAGAGCTCTGCACTTAGCCTGGAAAGTACAGTAGTATGCCCTCCACTGTGTGTGTGTGTGTGCGTGTGTGTGTGTGTGCGGAGTGATCGCTCAAAAACCAGGAACTTCAGGAAGTACCAGGAATGACAAGTTCGGAGGTTCTTAGGTTCGTCCTGTGGCGCTGATAATTCCCAATGAAGGCTAAGTAGGTTTTATTACTCTCCTGTAAAAAATTCACATTGCGATTGGGTTGTCTACTTTTTTATACAGGGCATAAATCGAGTAGGATATCAGTGTATAAATGAAAAGGGCCGGTAATAATGGATAAGTATGGAACTGGAGTTTGGGGAGGGAGGGAGGATGTGATCTTCAGAATTTGGGCGAGGTAAAATTTTGCTTTAAACCATTATCCCATATTGGCCTTGAAAATGTAATTTGCCTGTGTTTTTAGTGAGCTTTGAACGTTCATGACGTTCGTTTTGTTAGCAAATGACCGAACCAACCACTCCTAACCTAACCTAGGGTACCAGGTCCTTACCTTAGTGCATGAAATGAATTTGGAAACGTCCATAAACTTACTTGAATCTGTCTGAGAACTCAAAATGGAATTAAAGTCCTTATGTTTTACCCATTTTGTATCTCCCCATGCCCAGAAAGAAAAACCCAGCTTTTTCACTGTGGTCTCCGAATTGTAGGATATAAGGGGTGGGGTACATTACCTCTAAAATGTACGCTATTATATTTTCAAGTCCAAAATGCAATAATGGTTTAAAAAGAAATACCATTCAATCAAACAACCCGGGTCAAATGCGGAACTAATAAGGATACTGACCAGGTTAATCGGCCGAAGCCTTCTGAAAAACCAACTCCCCACCTGAAGTAGGCTAGGTAGCTTAGCCATGCTTAGCCTTAAGCTACTCATTTGCTCAGACTCAGAACAGGAAAGTAGCCTACATTTTATTTGCCCTTTACTGGCGTTGTTACAATGTACAAACCTCTTTTACAGTTGCGGGGGGCCACTGCGAACCAGGGTTTTATGTTTTTTGGTAAAAATCGCCTCAAGACGTTATAACCTAGGCGACGTTAGGCTCTACAATGGCTCTACAAGATAGGGGGTAGTCAACCTCCCTGATTTATAAAGGTTTTCGATATTTTTGGCCATTTCAGAGATAGTTTATACCTGCTGGTCTGCAGTCAGTCTGTATGCTGTACTGCCTAGAATGGAGTGGTGATAGTGAAGAGGCCTAGTTATGTAATCTGTTGCAAAAATCAAAGTAAAACTGGTTTTTGAGTCTTTGAAGGTATTTCAAGGTTAAATGGCATTGATATCACAACCCCAACTAGGGATTAAGCTAAGAAGGAGAAACAGAGGCCTGCAAGTCCCAGCCATGGGCATATCCCTTTTTATGTGTTAAGTAGGACATGGCTCTTAAGGCCGCCACTAACGTTCAGGTATACCTGCCCAGGTCTGCTTGCACGGTAGACCTGTGCAGGCGTACCTTCACCACTAACGATAAAGTTTATTTTTGCTCAGTTCTCTGTAGCAGTCATAGCGTCAACAGCATAAGAAAAAATTATAACAAACGCCTAAAGAAGACGTCCAGTGAAGGAGTGGCTTTTATTCATTGTTAACGTAAGATGTTAACAGTGAATAAACGCGCTTTATTTCGTTCTGTTACAGTGTTGAATATGATTTTGTTTTCATTTTAAAACTGAATGACATACATGATACATAATCATAAACAGAGGAGATAGGCCTATTCATGTTTTACATTACTTCGCTATATTGACTATTTATTCTCATTTAAAAACTGATATATATGGTTTAGAACCATGAATAAACATGCATGGGCATACAATAACCCAGTCTTTGTCAGCAGCAGAATCAATGTCACGAAAATGAGATAAAAAAAATTGTGATCACCTAGTAGTGACAGGTGAAATTCTTGATTTCCTGGCAATTAACTTATTCTTGGAAAAAGCAAATGAAAATGAACAGAAGGGGAAAAGGGTATTTTTTTTAAACATCCACTCTTTCCAAAGGTATGACGCTGGTTTTTTGGAGTGAAACTTGTAACATGATGTATGAATACAGAAAATCGGATCATAAAACGGTTAAAATTATAAGCTTTGATGCTTACGCATAGTAAGCACAGGAATAGCCTTGAAGATGAAGAGAATTTTAAATGAATAATTTTTACAGAAACGTTTGAAGACTGGCAAAATAAAAATAGTTCGAGAAGTACATCAAGATATAATCTTTACAGCCACTTGATTTTTCTTTACCGAGCTAAGCTATTTGTAATTAAAAAAAGCTTTTATGAACACTGAACACATTACGAACGTAGAGACAATACACCAAACGAGCTTGGTTGCGTAAACGAGTTTGTATATACAGAAATGAAAGCGATTAAAAAGGAATGCATACTTGTATGCAAAAATTATGTTTAAGAAAAAACAATAAAACTAAACATTCTCCAAAAGCATCATTTAGTTCAGCTCGTTAATTTTCACTCTCACTTTATCTTTTCCACAGAGAAATATTCGACATTTGAATTGTGCATCGCCAGTAAAACCGAGCAAGCAATCAACTTACTCGGCGACAACGCTGGTGTTAAATGCGGGTTTTTTAATACAAAGGAATTTTACACATTATGTTAGCCACAAATTACTCGGTGTCAAATTCTGCGAACAAAAATGAAAAATTACACAACGTAAATTCTCTCCGCCCAACTCCCCATATGGGTCACAGAAAAAAATATATATATATTTGCAAAATGGAAGTGCAAAATCCTCTGCTCTCATGAATAATAGGGTGCAGCAGCTATTTGGATTAGGAACAAATTATGTATAAAACTTCTGTAATATTCAGGATTATCCTGGGCACAAAGTAAGCATCGTGCTATGTAAGGATCAAATGAAAATTCTCTCTCTCTCTCTCTCTCTCTCTCTCTCTCTCTCTCTCTCTCTCTCTCTCTCTCTCTCTCTCTCTCTCTCTATATATATATATATATATATATATATATATATATTATAGAGAGAGAGAGAGAGATATTCACGAAGCTTCAAATGTCGCTGAATATCCAATTCACGCTACTACGGGAATATCCCCGATGGGGAATTATCACCGGAGAGGAATTTTTTATGTGATAAATGGATCGGTACCGCCGGGTCTCGATCCCTCGACACGGTACCTTCCAGCGACTCCATTCGACAGTCAAACCATTAAACCACCAAGAAAAGTATAAGTTAATGCCGAATCTGCCGTTCTTATTTACCCGTCGAGAGCGGGGAAACTGTACTTGGTTTTGGCATTAACCCACCTCCACCATGATAGCTCATTGGTGCGTTTGGAACACTCCACTCTTATTATGAAATTTTTTATCACACCGTGATTTATATACATTCATGAAGCTACAAATATCGCTTGATATCCAATTCACGCTACTTCGGGAATATCCCCGATGGGGAATTATCAATGGTTTGACCGTCGAATGGAGTCGCTGGAAGGTACCTTGTCGAGGAATTGAGACCCGGCGGTGCCGATCCATTTTATCGCTTAAAAAATTCTGTTTCGGTGATAATTCCGCATCGGGGATATTCCCGAAGTAGAGTGAATTGGATACTAAGCGACATTTGTAGCTTCATGAATGTATTTAAATCACGGTGTGATAAAAATTTCATAAATGTACAATATATATATATATATATGTGTGTGTGTGTGTGTGTGTGTGTGTGTGTGTGTGTGTGTGTGTGATGTGCGTGTGTGTGTAAATGTGTATGTGTGCCTGCGCGTATCTGTGTGTAATTGAGCATGTGTTTATAAATGTTTTAACAAGCGGAAAGGAACTTAACCTTATTTTGAAATTGGTTATGTGCAACTTCCTATTTTGATTATATGTAACTTGTATTCACTATAAATATTTCACTGTATTCTTTCTAAATGAAAGGTCAGATTATTTCACGTACCAGACACAAGCCTTACTCGTATATTATATGTCCCTCGTCATTTGGCCTTGAGGCTATCAACTTTATATTCCCCATTGCCTAACTGGGACTTGTGAAAACTCATGATGTCTGGGTGTCAAACAGGACATTAGTCTGATTGGCTAGTTAATCGCTGGGCTTAGGCAGTTAATTTGGATATTTTTGGTCCGTAATACGAGAAAAAAAGTATGTTTACCTGGAGAAGAAAGTTTATAACCCCTGAAAATTTGGCTTTCTGATGATAGTAATGATAATGATAATCGTAATCATTATCATCATCATCATCCTCATTAATAAAAAAACGAGAATAACCTTTAGGATGAAGTTGAACGGTAATGCTTTAGAATTTAGTATATAGTTGAATTAACCTGTTGAATTTGATCAAAATTCACACGTGAAATCACGGAGACAGTGGTGAGGCTTTTGATGATTTACTGGTGCCCTATAGAGGAAAAAAATCAATTTCACTCACCCCAATTCTTGGATGGAACCCGTGACGCCTCTAAATGGTGAGATGTCATCTACGATGCCCGAACACACATATGTACAAACGCGCACACATACACATCACATACCAACACACCCACCCACCCACCCACACACCCACACACACACACACACACACACACACACACACACACACACACACACACACACACACACATATATATATATATATATATATATATATATATATATATATATATATATACATACATACATATTGTATATTTGCACGATCTTAAAGGCGTTAGTGGAATAAGAACATCAATCAAAGAATAAACCAATTGTACAAATGGAGCGCAAGGTTAGAAGGATAACTAATGCCAAGAAATTCTCTCTCTCTCTCTCTCTCTCTCTCTCTCTCTCTCTCTCTCTCTCTCTCTCTCTCTCTCTTCCACATTAAAGTTTCATTACCTCTCTGAGAACTCTAAAGTATCTGTACTGTGATGGTGACCAAGGGAGTTTGTGCGGTGCACACCTGTGAGCCATAGCCGTTAGAATGGCCCACCCTGTAACTTTCACCTCTCGTTCTCCTCGCTCTTCACAATAACCCTTTTGCTTGCCTTTGTTATAACTCTGGCATTTATAACTTGCTTTTTCTCTTGAGTTAAACGTTTTCTCGAGAAAATGTTTCCGTCGTGCGATGTGCAATGTTATTGCAATTTCAATTACAGGTTAATAGGTTTTCCTTTCGTTTCTAAGATATTTGAGAACAAGTTGATGTCCTAGAGAGAGGTTTGAAGTTTACATTAGTGGAATTGGATCTGGTTATGTTGAAGTGTTCTCCCTCTTAAGTCTTTAAGACTTAAAATATTATGATTTTTATGAGTAGCTAAAAGTTTCCATATTTTAGTTACGGAAGAAAGATGGACATTTTGATTGAATTTGTATCCTCTTCGGTTAAGAGTCTGGAAAGTAAAAAAAAAAAAAATATCAGTTACTTTGTTGTTTTAGAAAATCTATTACAGGCAAAAAACGTTCTAATGGCAATATTACATTATAATGTTTAGGCATCTGTCATTGGTTGATAAGCTGATTGCATGGTTCCCAACAGATTAAAATTGATTTTTGTATGCAATTTTAGCTATATTGTAATCATTCTGACATTTACCATTTTGTATATTACAATTATTTTGTTCCTTTTTCTACTAGTGGTGAAACTGAATTATAAATAGCTCTAACGAAGTATTCATCTTTCCTAAAATTATCGGTTAACAAACACCCGAGGAAAATTCAATGTTAAAAAAAGACAAATTTCCGCTTCCTTGGACGGACGTCATTTTGAATAATAAAAATGTCACAATAATCATGATCATTGTGCTTGGAAAAAAGTACTGAGATAAAAACTAGTGTTTCATTTACGCTGTTTCATAAATAATAGACCGGAAAGGTTCACCCTCCATAAAGTCCCAGCGCTTCTTATCATAGCCCAGGAAACATCAAACTACACATGCTGACACATCACTTTCCAAAGAGAGAGAGAGAGAGAGAGAGAGAGAGAGAGAGAGAGAGAGAGAGAGAGAGAGAGAGAGAGACACGTGTAACTCCCCAACCCTAATATAAAATTCTAGTTTAGGACCGATGATGAGGCCTTCTCCATTATAAATCGGAAAATATTCCGCCCCATTAACTCGGGGAACATTGATTCTGTCAATAGCTTCTTAAATTGGTCTCGTTGGACGAGAAAAAATTAACAAAGCCTCAGTGGATATCTGATGATTCGATGATTTTTATGACGTGATTTCTATATAGACTCTGAAGGAACAGGCAATGGCTGTTCCAGCTGGAGGAACTCTTTTCTTGCAATTTTACCCATTATTATTATTATTATTATTATTATTATTATTATTATTATTATTATTCAAAGGATAAACCTCTATTCATATGAAACAAGCCCACAGGCAACCCTGTCTGAAATTCAGGCTTCCAAAGAATATGGTGTCCATTTGAAGGAAGTTGCGGGAGATAGTACGAAATACAGACAGAAGAGATCAGTAATTAGAAAAGGAAAAATAGAATAGTAAACTAATAGAGAAAGTGAGAGAGAGAGAGATTAGTCGGAGGGTGCGAAGAAGAAGTAATACCAGAATTAATAGGAAATCCTCCTTAAAACAATAAAATCCTGTTTATTTCTTGATGGTAATCAAATATAGTCAGATGATTTAACTCTGCTCTGTTAGCAAGAATGAAAAGGCAGCTATTGCTTCTAGTTTACGCGATATCCCGAATTCCTAACATGCTCTCTCTCTCTCTCTCTCTCTCTCTCTCTCTCTCTCTCTCTCTCTCTCTCTCTCTCTCTCTCTCGTGACATATTCACACACAGCTGATCACTGGGCTCTTCCTTGTCCTGGGATATTTGAAGTATATCAGATAACATATAAACGCCACAGTGCATGGGGACACTTGATACAATACACAAAGTAAAAAAATAAAAATAAAAACTCTCAAAAGAACCCTTCCCCCGTTTTAACCACGAAAACAACATCCAGTCAACGAGCAACTCGTCGTCCTTTTTCAGAAAACGAGGCTGACGTCAAAGGCCACTCGTTCAAGAATATTTTTATGGGAATAAACTGCAGATCGGTTACGTCCCACTCTGTCCCCCATTCCATCACGTCAGGTAAATCGTGCTGGTTCAAGAGACAGGTATGGGGGGCATGATATTGGAGTTTATGATCAAACGATCCGACCAGGAATACGGTCATTCATCTGGTTATAAAGGAAAAGGTTTTTCCAGTGATGATCGTTTAGTGGTGCAATACGGGAGTTTAAAGAGCCTTCATTTGCAATTGAAGTAGAACATTAATGGAGTTCTGGAATCAGGGTGTGTTTTTTTTTATGTCTCTCTTGCACTATTTTCCATTGAATTAAAAGTGTTATATAATGAGTATGCTTACGGATGATTGTAAGCAGTAACAAAGGGGGGAATGAGTTTATTTCCGAGGATTCTCATGTAGTATTTGCCCACCTTTTCCCATTTTTTTTGTGGGGGGGGGGGGCGCCCATCAAATCATTCAATTGCTCGCCCTCCAAACTTTTTTCATGAGGAAAAGTGTGCTCAAACAGGATTGAGAGTGAACTGTGAAACACAAGTCATTAAAAGTTAACAATTAGCGTCTTAGTTTCTGATATGCAAAATAAGAAGTTGGAATGAAACAGAATAAAGAATGCGTGCTTAACGGATAAGAAGAAAGCTTATTGAGCAACCGTTAGATCAGAATCAAAGATGTAAGTAGTGAAATGTCAGAGGTTAATACAGAATAGAGCGGTTAGTATTGCTAAATAAAGTATGAATTGATGAAGGCTCTTTCTAGTCTATAGAACATTTTTTTCACTTCATTGCAGGACGTCTTTTCCCATTTACCTGTATTATATGGAATTTTAGCAAAATACAAAAATTACCAGGGATATAAAAATGACTGATTTTCCATTTGATAAATATCAAACACAAATACGAAAAAAAATCGTGTCTAAAATCTACAAAATAGGAGAGCAGTTAGAGTTTTTATAAGGAAATTAAGGAAAAAGAATAGAATCTTTAACATGCAATAAATCAATAAAGAAGTTGTGTAGCTATGACTGGCAAGACCAAACTAAGCTGAAGACTTCTATACTTACTGAAACTGCAGATCAATTCATTTTGAACTTTAAAGAAATTATGAAAGGTATATTGGATTGATTAGAAAAGACACGGTTAAAGCGCAAAAGAACCAAATAGATACAATTTACGCTTTATAAGATTTCCCGTGAAAATTGTCAAGCGTTAAACGAAGTGAACTGATGAAAAGTGAAATGATTAAATTAAAGGAAACTCATTATCATGAGACAGAAGCATAACGACTTCGATGATAATGAGCAAGGGATGCTATTTAGCAAAGGATTATATTATACGATGCAGGAGAACGTTTTTAAGAAATAAGGAACTAATTACAAGTCCAGACGCTAACGATCCAAAAAAAAACAGCGTAATATTAATATTTCCAATTAATTAATCAATCTTACTGAACTCACTGGCATATTGCAATTTTCATTCAGACGTGATTAAGGTAACGTTGAAATGTTGAATCCGTAATCATTTTAATATATAGGTGTCATCTGCTGTACATGATTTCACAAAAACCAGGAGCAAATGTAGCTTCATTTATGCATAAAAATGTGTCATGATTTGAATGTTTTGCAATATTTCATTATCTGTACTTATTTAGAAGTCAAGACAACTACTAGATTATGTAACTTTCCTTGGAATACAGGAAAACTAATTATAATGGCTAAACTAGAAATTCGGCGTTTGAAAGCGTTCTTGATATTTCCTAAAGCAATGTAGGCTCCATGATATGTCCAATACCGTCATCAAAGGCTCTCCGTTCTGATTGCATTTCGTCACCTTAATATAACGTTCCTTCGCACCGACGCATGCGCAAACCAAAGAGGGACATGCTGTACGCGTAAGTTCCCATGTACCGCCATTTTTGGTGGGTTTTCATCTCCCGTTCAATAACCTTACAATGTTTTGGTGACTTGCAAAACTGGGTAAAAAAAATTGTGGGTGTGTATTTTTGTATGTATAGTTTTTCCACGAGATTTTTTTTTGTTTCATTCCTACCATATTGTCACCAGAACAACTGCAAGCTCATGCCCGTATAGGCACACTTTCTGATGTTATCCCTTCCCCAAAGCAACAAAGAACCATTTCTGTTATTTGTTGTCTGTCTGAGTCACAAACTGTCCTTCGCTTATAAAGTGCATTCTGGAACAAAGTTAAGTATATCTTAGTTTAACCAGCCTAAGTAAAAAGTGTCTGGCTAATTATCAGTTTATGCAATATGTGTCTGTCAGTCACAAACTAGCACTCACTAATAAAACACATTCTAGAGCAACGTCTGTAAAAACTGTCCGGCTAATCTTCATTCGGGAGGACAAACGACGCCTTAACCACGCGGGGAACTGCTGGGACATCCAGAGGAAATTAAGGCTGCGAAACTTTGTGGTCACAAAAGCGATTATACGAGTTTTTGGGACGGCTCCTCTTTTTATTTCCATTGGCTATTCTTAACTTCACAGAGAAGATACAGTGCCGTTGAAACGTAAAGTAGCCTCAGGCTTTTTGGGGTAAAATAAAACGTTCCTAGACAGGACGTAATCCCTAATCTAAAAACTGCATTGCTTGGAATAGAATCCTGCGTTGTCAAATTGAAGGGGTTTGCATCTTATGACAACGATTTAATATTTGTCAAAGGTAGTTAATAAATAATCTCTCTCTCTCTCTCTCTCTCTCTCTCTCTCTCTCTCTCTCTCTCTCTCTCTCTCTCTCTCTCTCTCGTGCAAACGCTTTCTTGATGGTGGCCTTGTAAACCATCCCGTAAACAGTAGCTCTTCGTTCCCTGTAGTCCTTGCAGTTGAGGTGACACACTCGGCGGTTGGACCGGTTGCTAAACTTGCAGTAGATCTCGTGCCGACAAGAACCGGTCTCTAACGTCATTAAAATCAGGTACCAAGAATAGTCAAAATGATTTATTTTGTTATTACTGTGCTTACATTAATTTCCGGACAACGCTATAATTACAGACCATTAAAATATCCTTGATGTATTTGTCCACATATGTATGTATACCCGCCTCGCTTTGGTACGTACGACTAGCAGCTAATTCGAGCCTTTGAAGACAGTGATTGAAAAACAGTTCTAAACTTTACTGATCATTTGAAATAGGGAATGGTTTCTGTTACTTTACATCTGTCTAAAGTATCTCAGTGGTGCATGTGGGTCTTTAGTGAAATCTTGACCTCATCTTACAAG
This sequence comes from Macrobrachium rosenbergii, assembly GCA_039081455.1. Classification (NCBI taxonomy): domain Eukaryota; kingdom Metazoa; phylum Arthropoda; class Malacostraca; order Decapoda; family Palaemonidae; genus Macrobrachium; species Macrobrachium rosenbergii. The sequence goes on along the minus strand of JANJGK010000017.1, from coordinate 9,359,144 downwards.
AGACCCGTCATTGCTTTGAAAAGCTGATTTTTTTTTTTTTTTTTTTTTTTGTCGGTGCCTCAGTCACGTCTGTAATTGGTATGTTATATGTAGGTCTATTTAAGGACTCGTGTCACTGTTATTTTCAAAAGTTTCATACTAAGTCCACTTTCTCTTCACATAAGGACATTTTATCAAGTGCAAGACTGATCACCGAGATAATGGCTTTTTCGTCTTGGTCAGCAAGGATGCGCTCACAATAATAATGATAACAACAACATTCCCCGCGCAATCTACGTTCGAAATTACTCAGTCGCGCAAATTACTGATCCTGACTTTGCTTCTGCCATCGCCATTAGCGAGGATGTGAAGATGAGTCGTTTGATAGGGTTTCTGCTCAAGGATCTCGTGGTCGTTTGGCGTTGTTCCCTGTTGTTGCGAAAGCTTTCAGTTCTTTTCCATCAACATATCAGGCTGTTATAACTATCGAAAGGCTACTCTCGCTTTCTTTGCCATCATTATAATATTTAAACTGGATATAAAACCGTTTTGCGAGTCACTAGCTTCCTACTTGAAAAACAAATGTGGTATTTCATGAGGGGATGGAATAAGGTCAATCGCATGTCGTCCTTGTGTGTGTGTGTGTGTGTGTGCGCGCGCGCGAGTGAGAGAGAGAGAGAGAGAGAGAGAGATTACGATCTATTAACAGGTAATTATAAACAGTGAGCTACTAACTAAATTGCTGTATATAGAAAAGCAAAATAGAAACTAAACATTTATCCTTTTTGAGAATAAATGGACGAATAGCTGCTGGAAAATATTTGCCACAGTGCGCAGAGTGGAACACGGAAAGACATAGATGTCCTGGTGAACAGTAAACTTAATTAGCCCGAAAGTATCAGTATTGGAAATACTTTAACAATGTCCGATTGGACGCGTTGAAAATAAGCATGTTGTTTTGTGCTGGTATATGAATTAATGCCACTTGTCATTCATTTTCTTAGCTAAAGCGAGGTCAGAATGGTATTGTTTTTAGCGTATGTGGGAAGAATTGAAACTGGTTTCGAAGTTTGGTATATAATACTACAAGTATGCAATTATTATTATTATTATTATTATTATTATTATTATTATTATTATTATTATTATTATTATTATTACTCAGAAGATGAACCCCGTTCATATGGAACAAGCCTATAGGGGCCACTGACTTGAAATTCAAGTTTCGAAAGAATATGGTGTTCATTTGAAAGAAGTAACAGAAGGTAAGAGGAAATGCAGAGAGAAGAGATCAGTTTTTTGGAACGAAAAGGATAACTTAATGAATAAATTAATAGATAAAATTATAAATGTTATGCTTGTGAAGTACTTAGTGGGATATTAAAGTTCAGGTAACATTTTATTTTGTGAAATAATGCGTGTTTGCTGGCAACCTGTCGCTCACAATTTTGACATCACGCTGTGTTGCTAAAGATAATATGACAGTCATAATTATTTCGAATGATAGGGAAACCAGACATTAGGAGACTTGATC
>JANJGK010000017.1:9339915-9357531 GCA_039081455.1 Macrobrachium rosenbergii | reverse complement strand
TTATTACAAGCAACAAATCTTAAAGAACAATAATTTAAGATTATTACTTTTATCCTCCGATTTCATACGGGACAAGTTAATAATTTAATCGTTGTGATCATTTCAAGTAATAACGATATTCTGATGCTGTATATAAGGAATTTGCATATTTTTATTTACTGAAGTTATTTCAGACACAAACTTGTATCGCATAAAGAGACCTTACTGACTTGACAAGCACTAGAAAAAGCGTATCATATGTCGCAGGGATGAATAAATAATACCTAACACAAAATGCTGTTACTGGGCATAAAATCGTTGCTGTTAAAAATAAATTTCTTAGGACTTGAAACAATTATTATCGGAATACTGTGACTGATTCTTTTAACAGATCTTCATCAAATACATCAAAGTTTACACATTTCATGAAAAAAGACGCCAGAAAACTATGAAACAATGAGACAGTAGTCATTTTAAGGGAGCGCTGTTTAAACAGAAAATAACATAATCGTTCTACATTCACAAGAATTAACGATGAAATTCATTACTGCACAAGAAAAAATCTTCTGTTATGAACTAGGAATGAGTTCTCCCGAGAAATTAACAAGATTTTTGTTTAGAGGAATGACTGGGTAAATAAAATCTCCAAATGGAACAGACCAGGTTTCAGGTGCACGTCAGTCCACACGGAATGACAGTACACTCATATCGATTTGACTTCAGCTCTGCCCCTGCCCTATAGAACACACTTCACTAACTGACATTAATTAACCAGTCCTTTAAGGTTTAAGTTTTATCATAAGAGCTCCTATTCATTATTATATATACATTGGATCTTTTTATTAACTCTCAACGGAAAACAAGGTTTGGAGGTTCCTAAAACTACACAAAAACAAAGTAATAAGAAAAGTACATGCATGGACAGTAAACTGAAAGAACAGGGGTAGTTTTTTCGAAAAAAAACTTACGAGAAACCAGAGAATATTATTCCTAGATAAAAAAAAAACGAGAGATTTGGATATTAAGGAGAAGATGGAAGACAAGGTAAAGGGCCACTAAGAGGTTTTAAGAGAAATGAAGTGAGTTTTTACGAACGGGATAAAAACACTTAAAAGATTAATTAGGAAACAGATATTAGAAACAGATGAAAGATGGTATCAGATAAGTGCATTTTTATGGGAACTGTAAATTGGAAGGGTACTTGGGGAATAATAAAAGAGAGGACCAACAAGGGATTCTTGCGGGATTCTCACATTTCTGAAAGTGGGTGAAAAATTTATTCCCGGGCATCGGAATTGATAAAGGAAATAATGGGATCGCTTTTCAAAAACCCACCCAGAGATTTATCAGGAAAACTAATGAAAGAACATGTAATGGGAAGGTCAAAACGTACGATTTTTACTCAAGTTCAGTCAAAGAGATAACGAATGTTAGTCGCGGCACTTGGCTAGCGAGTAAAGCAATTTTGAAAACACTGAATATGGCTTGCTCTTTTGCGAATAAAAAAAAACCATCATGGCGTGTTTGCAAAGGATAAGCAAATACAAAAAGGAGGTTATTAGTAGAAATTAAGTTAAGAAAAAAGATATATACTGTACAGTATATATATATATATATATATATATATATATATATATATATATATATATATATATATATATATATATACATATATATATAATATATATATATATATATATATATATATATATATAATGTATATATATATATATATATATATATATATATATATATATATATATATATATATATATACATATATATATATATATTATGTATAATGTTGATCGAAGCATTGAACGGTCACGGATATCTTTGACAGAGTGAAGAAATGTGAAGCAAAGAAATGAGGTAAGGGTGAAAAAAGTATTAACTACGACCCATAAACATCACAAAAAAATTATGAGAAAACATGCAGAACAGGGCACAGAAAACGTAACAAGAAACGTATACGATATGCTTTAAAATCTCACATTAAATTAAATAGCATTAACGTGTCATTGAGGGTTAAAAAGTAAATAAATAAGCATCACCCTCTAAACAACAACACGATTTGCTTGATGTTTATTTAGAAAAAAGAAAGCAGGTATAAATGCGGGAAGATTCTACACCAAGCTTCCTTATCAAAGAGAAACGTCATAGACATATCATATAAGAAGGAAATAAAATTTGAAAAGAAAGTGAATGCTTCATAGAAAGCTAACGAAGATATTTACGACCTTTTCTAATTTTGTTCATTCCAAGAAATGAAGGCTATGGAATCACTCTTCGAAATTCTATATTTAACCTTTACAGATATTAGTGTCTTTAATTCACTCAAATTACTAATTAAACAGTTTTTCTTCGTCATAAATATATTTGTACATCTCATCACTGAAACTGGACATTTTTTTTTTACTGTTATGAAATAATATTGTTTTTTAAACCAACATGGAACTGGCATATATACACCTAAAGTTGAGTCCGGCTTCTTTTTTCTTCTGGCATCATCGCGAGAAATTGCGAGCTTCCAATACTAAGAAGACATTGCAGCTTACTTTGTGAGCCTCTCTCTCTCGCTCTCTCTCTCTCTCTCTCTCTCTCTCTCTCTCTCTCTCTCTCTCTCTCTCTCTCTCACATGGAATATTTTTTCAGTCCCCAAGATGGGAATATGTATTATCAGGAAAGGTCGGGGGGAAAGAGTGGGTTCGACAAGGGATTGTCGAGGGCAGGAGGGGAACGAGATCTTTATTCAGTCCAATATTCGGCAAGCTTTGCCTGAATGATTTAGAGCGGAGATTTATGCCGTGAATTGAACCCCCTCTCTCTAATATCATTACGGATAAAGACGCATCGGAAGGAATTTTTTCCCAGGGATGAAAGGTTTCTCTCAGCGCATATAGTCATGGTGTTGAAATTTCATTTGTTTTACGTTGAACAAAGATGACTGAGAGAGCATCTGTTCTGCTGGGAGCTTAGTTATGCTATAAGTTGTCTTGAAAATCGAAGGGTGAAATATAAAAAATATAAATAGGTTGCAATGTATACACACACACACACACAAATATATATGTGTGTTTGCGTGTGTGTGTGTGCAAGTATGAATGCAATAGGATTGAATTACATACAATTACTACATTTGTTAAATACTAACACAAATTTCATGTATTCAGAAACTGCACGGCGTCAAGAAATAACACAAGTTCTTAATGGAATTCAGCACTACGTGAAAGCAGCGCCACAGAAGGCTGTAACCAGTGTTCGATCCCCTTAATCCAATATTGGTAAGATCGGGTCCTGTCTCCTTTCGCTGCTCTGAGTTTATGACCGGAAAACATCAATATTCTCAATATTTTACGCACATAAGTGTAGCTCCTGACCCATGGCGCAAACGTAAACTAGCTTTCCAAAGTATGATGTAATAAAATAAAGACATACTGTACGTCTGAGACATGAAGTTTTATCTCCGCCTGACTTTTATGCAGCGCGTTGATAAACAGCAGAAGGGTGAGATAAATCTGAAGTAATGCAAGCGGTAAAAGAGTATAAAGGAAGTAATACTCAACAGCTTAGCATGGAATAAACAGCCAATTTATATCGAAAATCGGTATGAAGAAAAGGCCATCGTACATTCTACAGGAACAACCATTGAATGTTTGTTATTGCCTCAGTAACAAAACACACGAAAATTTTGGTTGAAATTATCTGATAAAACGACGTGCAATAAAAAAAAGGGGAGGGGGGGCTTCATTTATAACGATACCCTGAATATTGGTTCTTGAGACAATGATAAAAAATATAAAAATAAATACATAAATTCATAATTAAATAAATAAATGAAATGTGAATTAATGAAATTCAACAACCCAAACAACGACACAACCAAGTCCGGCCCTCATAACAGACGGCACTTGTACAGTAGGTGTTTGCTATCGGAAAGTGAATGGGGAGCCCCTGAAGGAGGTTGTTCGGTCCACGCTCATTTCGACCTCGTTCCGCGGCTGCCTACACTACTTCCATTTACTGTATGCTGCTGCAGCTCGCCTGGAACGTATAGGCTGGACAATGTGGTCGTGTTTAACTTCCACTGCGGGTAGGAAGCTGTGAGAGAATGGAAACGGCTTATTTCTGTGTGGTCTGTTTAATCCGTTAAATGCGTCCTCCTCCATATCGAGGAAAGAGAGCTTTGTATTTTGGTTGTGGTCAGTTCTATTTATCGCAACGCTGTAGAATAGTAGGTGTTCAGTGTAGAATTCACTACGGAGGCGTGTCGAGTAAAACGGTCAATGGAACTGTTTTTTTTTTTTTTTTGGGGGGGGGTTGTTTGAAAGTAACAATCATAACTATTTCCAGATAATGCATTATTATTATTATTATTATTATTATTATTATTATTATTATTATTATTATTATTATTGTTGTTGTTGTTGTTGTTGTTGTTGTTGTTGTTGTTGAAAAAAGGGCCGTGTGGGTGTCGTTCAGTTTACATTGCAGTTTTTTAATCTCTGGAATGAATTTCTTTGTAACGGCAAGTAAATTATATAACTTCTGTCCAAAGTCTATTTATTACTTAACGTTTATACTGAGAAACTGTAATATGAACTCAACGGCATCCAGACGGCCATTTTTTTAATAAAGTCTGTTTAAAAGAGGGTCTCCTTCCGAGATATTATTATTATTATTATTATTATTATTATTATTATTATTATTATTATTATTATTATTATTATTATTATTACTTCATCATAATTTTTGTACAAATTAACCTTCACATTCATTCTCATCATCTATTCAAAATACAGATTCTAAAATATAGATACTCAAAACTAAATCTAGTATTTGAATCAATGCAAAATATATTAAAAGCTACTGTGATAACGTAGAGCTATTGTTGAACCTCTCTCTCTCTCTCTCTCTCTCTCTCTCTCTCTCTCTCTCTCTCTCTCTCTCTCTCTCTCTCTCTCTCTCTCTCTCTCTCTCACGAAAAAAATTTGCGGTCAGAAGGAATACGAGCCAGTCCTTTGAAGAGCCATATGTCTGCCAGACTGTTATTACAGGGTAACGTTTAAGTGCTCTTACGATATTATGTCCGTCAAGTGAAACTAACAACTGTAATTATAAAAAAAAAAACCTGTTTATTTTTATCATATCGCTTGAGAATTGTCAGCTGTTAGTGTCTTTGGGATGGAATAAACTAGGGAATTTTGCTATATATACATGTATATATATATATATATATATATATATATATATATATATATATATATATATCTGTGTGTGTATAACGTGTATATATATATATATATATATATATATATATATATATATATATATATATATATATATATATATGTATATATATATATATATATATATATATATATATATATATATATATTATATATATAGCAAAATTCCCTAGTTTATTCCATTCCAAAGACACTAACAGCTGACAGTTCTCAAGGATATGATGAAAATAAACAAGTTTTTTCATAATGACAGTCGTTAGTTTCACTTGACGGACATAATATCGTAAGAGCCCTTAGACGTTACCCCGTAGTAACAGTCTGGCTGACATGAGACTCTTCAAAGGACTGGCTCTTATTCCTTCCGACTGCTAATTTTTTTTATTTTTTTAAATATATATATACATATATATATATATATATATATTTATATATATATATATATATATATATATATATATATATACATATATATATATATATATATATATATATATATATATTTCCCTTACTTGCTAAGTGCCTACCATTTAGACGAAAATATTAAAATCATGGCCCATGAATTTCCTAAACTTCAGATGTTTATACCGTAAAAAATTGCTAATAGGGTGTGAAAGCACACCCTTCATATCATTTTAACGTATAGGCTGTATAATTTCACTCGATAAAGGATCAAGCTAAAAACACAGAATACATCCTGATTAAACTGGGAAACGCATAAATGGCTAAGTAACGAAACGACGAAAATTATCTAAATAACTTAGGAAACAAGTCAAGCGAAGAAGGGAGGTTCTGTCACTTCGCAAGGAGAGTGACATGAAGACAAGCGAATAAATGAAATGACCTTCAGATTTAAAATATAATATACATACACCTTGTCACATGATTTTAGATTAACTGACAAAACGCAGTTTTCCTCTCATGAAAGGATCATAACCGAAAGGAGGTACGACTATTTATATGTTCTTTTTGCTTGCTTCTTTATGACTACTGAAATGATCAAGCTGTACTTTTTAGCTTTTTTAACAGATGAAACACTAACTTTCACGGAAATGTCTAGCTATGAAATTTAAATCGTAATCAGATATGTAGGTACAATAGTTCGAGTCAAGTCCAGCAAAAAAACAGGTATTCCAAATTGAAAAGTTTAATTTTTCGTACAGTAAGACTGTTCTCTCTCTCTCTCTCTCTCTCTCTCTCTCTCTCTCTCTCTCTCTCTCTCTCTCTCTCTCTCTCTCTTGTGAGTATGTAAGGTTAACAAAAGCAAGATGAAGGAACCTAGAAAGCCGTAATCCGACGCAATGCTTTATACAACCCAGCTCATAATAGTAATGTACCATTACATAAACGATGGTTTTGCGTCCAATCTTATTAAACTGAAGCGCGTAATCGAGAAAATAGAATAAGTACATTATCTCTATTGTGTTTCCTAAAGCTTGATCGTAACGTTAACGAAATAATCTCGCTGTGGAAACATCAAATTCGATAACAAAGGGGTTTGTGTGGAAAGTGTCGCGTTCGTGGGCAACATCATTTACTAACCTGAAACGGGAAGACAAAAATGCTTCACAAGATGAGTAACGGTTACATTCGGATATACTAGTGAAGATTTTTTTTTTATTTCACGCATCCGTTTGTTAAAGCGTGTCATTGTTAGACGAGAAGGTATTTCTTCATGTGAGAAATTTGAATGGTTTTTTATTTTTGGTCATAAATGTTTCTTGATCACTGCTTCATAGGGGGGAGAGAGAGAGAGAGAGAGAGAGAGAGAGAGAGAGAGAGAGAGAGAGAGAGAGAGAGAGAGACTAATAAAATAAAACAGTCCTACACGATCAGTATTTTTAATCTCTCTTGCATGCCATTTTTTTCCCAGAAACTCTGCTTCATCTATTACAAAATAAATGAGGTAAAAAAAAAGGACACAGTGCATTTTGTTTAAATTCTACCTTCGCTTGTAAAGGAAATATGAAGTACTTTTTAATGACCATTTCATAACTTTGTATTCTGCTTTTATGACACGATTTTTCACTAATATACAATGTATAAAAGACAGGATTTTTATATTGTTATTGCAAAAAAGTTTTAGTAAAAATAAAGGAAATATTAATGTCTATTTAGTGATTCTGAAAAAAGTATATAAATAATGAAGAATCTTCGAGACTGACAAGCGATTTTGTCAATGTTTTACTTAAATATACAAAATGTGAAAAACTAAAATAAAATGCCTTATTTCTTGTAATTTTATCTTCAAGTTAGTCAGGAAAATTCTAATAATCCAAAAGAGAAAAAAACACTTCATATATACATATATATATATACACATATACATACACATATATATGTATATATAATTTTTTTGGATTATTAGAATGCAACAAAAATACGTGAGACCGAAAGTACAATTTAAACGAGTGTCCTTTAGTCTACCTGGTAATAAATATATAAGCACAATAGTCAAGTCAGTTCAACCGTTACACTCTAGCACTCATAAACAGATTACTATGGATTCTACCAAACGTCAAAGTTTGCTACGTTACAATTATGATTTGCTTAGTAAATAATATCATAATGTCAGTGAGAGCTTTATTACGTTTATATATAACTAATATAGCAAATGGTTAGATAATTAAAAAACAGTTGACATGCGGGGAATATATTTCTTATGCAAAATAATGTATTATTAAAATGGAGACATGATATGAATTTGCATATTTGGGAAAAATACGAAAAAAACGGAATCTGTATTGATCATGTATCCACTTAAACAATATATTATTTTGCATAACAAATATATTCCTCGCACGTCAACTGTTTTTTAATTATCTAACCATTTGCTATATTAGTTATATATAAACGTAATAAAGCTCTCACTGACATTATGATATCATTTACTAAGCAAATCATAATTGTAAGGAGCAAACTTTGACGTTTTGGCAGCATCCATAGTAATCTGTTTATGGGTGCTAGAGTGTAACAGTTGAACTGACTTGACTATTGTGCTTATATATTATTACAAGGTAGACAAAAGGACACTCATATTTTTTGTTGCACTATTGCAAAGCTGATGACAATGATAATCATAATGAAAATAATTCCTGATGCAATTGTAGTGATATCCCAGCAAAAAAATCTCTAGTAATCAGAATGCATTTTTCATTTTCCGTTGAAATATGAACTCTCATTATCATGAAACTTTTTCGTTTCCTGACAATGAAAGGATCTCGGAGCTGATTAATAAAGTCTATCATTTAAGGTCCTAGTTTTATAATGTTATCTTCATTTTATTCTATTTCGGACAAAGTGGCACAGATAATGTTTGTAAATAAAATATACAGTTCATATTTTCATTATACGAATGTAAGAACCACCCCTAACAATAAAAATGCCAGGGTTTTAACAATTATATAAAACTGGATAAAAAAAAAAAAAGCGAAAAAAGGACAGACTCTCAGGGGACAAGAAAACTGAATAACTGAGGGAAGCGAAGAGCCATGATTCATCACGGAGCTTTATGATGGTGTGTAGGTCACTGCAGGGGACGACCGCATCCACCCATAACGTTATGTCCATCACATCAGACTGATACGAGTAATTACGGAAACAAAGACACCCCATTATCTTTATTCTATTACCGCAAAATATGTTCGTAGCACTAAATAGTGAAAGGAATAAAAAACCGAAATGTTTTGAAAACAAGAAAAGAAATTAGAACCAGGTCATCCTGATGACGTCATTAAATATCCCCCTCACTACCAGGTTTACGCAATACCCTGAATGATGCCATCGATAAAATGTATTTTCAGTATTCCTGAAAATACATTAGTGTCCATTTGATGTTTTATTTCATTATAAATTAGTGAGCGAATTACCACCTCTCAGAACACGTACAGAAGATACAAGTACTTCTGTGGATGTTTACATGAGCTCCTTTGAGAGATCTCCGTTTCTTGAAGATTAGATTGTGAGAGAGAAAGAACTTTACTTAAACAATACATATACAGTATATATGTATATATATATATATATATATATATATATATATATATATAGAGAGAGAGAGAGAGAGAGAGAGAGAGAGAGAGAGAGAGAGAGAGAGAGAGAGAGAGATCTGGCGACGTTACGCCGATGATTTATAGTCTTTCTCTCTCCCTTCTTTCTCAGAATAGGTCAAGAAAAGAAGTGATGACGACGATATGCACAGAGCCGAACTCCATTATAACAGCTACAGGGTATGGCTATGGAAGCAAAGCGCGTAGTTACGGAAATAATTAAAGAGGATTGAATACAGCATTTATACATTCTCGCGTAAAATGTTAGCAGCAATGTGAGAATAGAGACTGCAGATGATCAAGAAATAAACTTGGTATGAAAATTGTAAGAGCAAGACAGAACTCTTTAGAATCAATTTAGTTTTCAGGTCAATTTAAGTTTAATGCACAGCTAAGCCTGGATAGGTATTCCATGTGGAGTTCATATTTTCAATTGCCTCTTATATTAAAGAGAAAATCATATGCGAAGATTTATGGTACTGATAGCCTTCATTCCATAATATCTTAATTGGTACATGAAGGCATCGGAACCTGATCTTCCAGTGCACGTTAAGTTAGTTGTTAACCTAAAATTTATGTAAATTTAAATTGCACACCAGGCGTTTGAGAGAGAGAGAGAGAGAGAGAGAGAGAGAGAGAGAGAGAGAGAGAGAGAGAGAGAGAGAGAGAGAGAGAGAGAGATGTGGGATTCAATGACATACAATAAATGAATCCCAAAAGAAAGAATCTGATCTTTCTTGTTCTATTTACTCATATACAATAAGCAAGGCTTCGTGCACAAACGTGTCAACAAAGATCAAAGAAATCTTTGGCAAAAGAGTTTAATCCAAACTAAGACCTCCTTCAGAGCTGGAGGCTCTTGAAAAAGGCATAATATGCTAATGGTCCATAATCCAGGTGCTTACATGCAAGACGCTCCTTCTACGATGTTGCTTCAAGGCACTGATTTTTTGTGTAAATTTTTCTGGCCTTTAGTCTTGCGAAAGAACTTCTTTATTCTTGGGAGACCAGAGATGACAGCACCGGTAAAAGACTCTTCGGAGAACAGACTGTCCGTAAACCGCATCACAGCCATGATCATAAGTGATACTACATGATTGCATACGATTTCGTTAAAAATTCACGAACTAGCAACATAACGTGCTACATATTTTTTATCTTATCTGAATGCGAAAACACATTTATTTCATAAAACAAGACCAAAGTGTATTTCATAAGAGTAGAATCTATCATATATTCCAAAACTGCAAGAAAATATTACGCATAGCCAGACTTCAAAAAAAGTAATTAAAAATTTCCAACACCTTTGTTAACTCATCGCCGATGCGTTCAACAAACTTATGTCTTCATCAAACCTTGGTTCAAATGTGAAATCAATAAAAAAAAGGGGGGGGGGAGTTTTTATATATATTTCTTGCTTTGCAACGATAAAATTTTTAATAGTCCTATTTGATGAATTTTTTTGCCTCAACGCTGAAAAAATATAAATTAATAAATACGAAAGTGTTAAGGTGGCTACAACGCATCCACTGATATCACCGAGTGGGCGTTGGCCTGTGTGATGCAACCATTTAAGCGGCGACAACATGAAATGCCTGGAACACAGGTCTACATGTTTTCAGACAATGAAATGACCGTGAATATAATTATTTTCCATTTGTTAAAGGAATATTTGAACTTTCATCAAAAATAAAATTATTGTTATATTTCAAAACCACTTTAAAAATTATGGTTACGTAGCAAATATCTGCTTATGCAATTATGCTCTTGTTAAAGCCAAGTTTTTCTTCTTAGGCACAGGAGTGTTAGTTTCTGTTACTCGCTAAAAATGCATCACACCTAGCATTCACAGTTCTATATCAACAATTTCTACATATTCTTGCACTTCAAGTTACCTTATGAATGAGTTCATTATACACCAAAAGCAAGCATGATTTTCAAGAAAATATTCTTAGTTAAACAGTGTTGCGCAGGGCTTGGCGTTAGCACTAATAAATGTGTAGACTAATAACTATCGTCTTGATATAGTTTAAAGAATCACCACCTTTTACTTTTCAAAACAACAGGTAATCTCCAAAAATTAGCCCTTTAGTAAACGGAATCACATCTCAGAAGTCTTAAATTATTTTCGTTAAGCCTATAAATCATTTTGTAACATACAAGAAGTTTAAACGTAGCATAAAACATCAAAATTCAAAGAAAATATTTTTGTAAAAAAAAAAAAAAGAATAAATTCATGTCACAATGATTATGTATTAGATCAATGCATAAAAGAGATTATACTCATATACCCATAAGGAAAATGGTGTTACCTTTGAAGTCGCAAACTCATCGATATGTGCGACATTGGAAATAAAAAAAGGAATTTAACACTACTTGGCAACGTAACACTTAATCAGATTGTGGACGACACAAATAGAATTATGTTCATTACTACTGGGCAAGGCTTTAGATGGCTGATATTCGAGGCTAAAAAATGGTTATACTTCTAAGGAGAGCTATCTTATTGTGGTAATGATTGTTTAAGTGCTTTCAAAGAATATTCAGCCTCTTTGGCTTGTCTGCCATGAAAATTTTAGCGGTCTTCCAAACTTCTAATTTTATGCCACCTATTGAACAAATTCGGATCTTACCGAATCCGACCGTTTTGAGGTTCAGCGCATCACTGGAAAGATGTAAATTCTAGTAGCAAAATCAACGGAATTTATATAAAATAGTTATGATCACTTTATTTAAAACACATCTAAATGCTAAGTTATTATCTACATGAGTTACTTATCATACATGTATGAAACTAATACTAAATATATGAATATAATACTTAAAGAAATCTGTAACACGAAAAGAAAAACGTTTTTAATAAATGATTCTGATGACCACCCTCATACCATTAAAGACGAAACATTCTACTCGGTATTTCTACATCCAGCCCACTTGTAACTATCTGTTGTTACTCACATTTAACGATTATATATATATATATATATATATATATATATATATATATATATATATATATATATATATGTGTGTGTGTGTGTGTGTGTGTGTGTGTGTGTGTGTGTGTGTGTGTGTGTGTATATATATATACATAAATATATACATATACTAGGAATTAGAAAAGATAAGACCCTTCTAGGCGAATCCCTTCTAAGAGGAAAAGGCTTATTGTTAAATATATCATCCATAACAGTGTTTGTTTTTATTCAACAAGGTTCGTGATGTTTTTAGAGGTTAGTAATTACGATTTCGTACTTTCTGTCATGTTAGCCCGCACAGTGGACGAGATTACCTTTCGTCTAATTGGAGGTGTTAAAAAAATTTTAAAATACGTGCGAAAATCATTATTTCTTAATTACACGGTTTCGTATATATCCAAGGATACACTTATGAGGAAAATAGAATAGTATTTTTGGTGGGTTACAAATACTGGTAACCGATGTAATTTCATATACTTTCATTATATAGCACTAATGGATCGTTGTGATGAAGTTATATGTAGTAAGTAATAGAATTATACGTAATATGCCGTGCATAATAATATCTCTACATAAATTGCAGCGTAGCCAATTACTTTACAGACTTGAAATTATCACTTTAATTTGTATGTATAAGACTTAAACCTGAACAGGTAATAATCTTAACAATAATTCTTTGTTCTTATTTTAACTCTTTCTATACTGCTCTATTCCTTTCACCGGAAAAATTATAATGAAAATAAACGTTCATTCTAGGTGATGGTCATGTAAATAAATAAAACCTAGTATATAGTAAAATAAATAATAATAAACAGAATCAAATACTGAGCTAGCAAGAGGATTAATTTAGTTAAATATAAATGGTAATATTATCATATCATGTGTTATTTGTATGCCTGCCTGTTAGTTGTTCTGTTGTTTAATCTTTCGTCTTTCGGTTGACTTGAATAAAAACTTTTCTTCTGGAGAAAAAAAACAAAAAAAGGACCCGAGATTGGAGTAAAGCAAAAGGGAAAACAAAAGCATGCATTAAATTCCAAATCAGAAGAAAAACTCACGGATATATATTATGACAGCTGGTGCTCTCTTTCCAAGCTCCACTGAAGTGTGACCTGAAACGAAAATGAACGTCAGAAACAGTGAACTCCTTTATTAAAAGTTGTCCTTTCGTGATGAGTTTTTCAGATTCATTTAGCATCTGAAATGTCGAAGGGTATTGAGAGATTCTCCTTCTATCTAACACGAAGATGATGTCGGAAACATTGCATATAACTTTTTTTAAGTATCTTAATTTCTAAGAAGTTGAATATACATGCGAGGAAGAATGGGATACAATACCTGTTTTTTTTTCTAATATTTCTTGGACACGTTTCAGTCAGTGAAAAAAAATGTTTATTACGTACATTTCCATTCATCATATGTTCTTCTATCGTCAAAGTGAAGCCTGAGCAGAATTTGTATGCAAGAGCGTGACTGGTATTGGATATGGGAAGAAGGTATGTTGGGACGCATGTCTTTTAAATACTCCTGGCTATGGAAAAATGACTAGGAAAGATATGCCCCATCCTCCTTCAAAGTAAAGGGACGGTGCAAGTAAGCGTACGGGAAAATAAGACGAGGAACGAACATTAAATGGCAAATCTTCATATCAAACAAGGTGATAACTGGAAACACTCAAAAGAAGATATGAAGTATGGATTTGTTTGGAGAATCAGAAACATTAAGTTAAGGTAAATGAAAGCAAAAGTAAGGTCATCAGTGGAAATGGAAGCAAATAATTCATGGAAGGTTAATCCTATGCTTCAGAAATTATGCAATTGTCACCTACGCAGAGAGAAGACACTTCGAGGAAGGGGGCTCACACAGCATGAGCAGAAGTTCCTATAATGTTTTTTCTGTAAATCAGTACATGCATGCACAACAGCAAAGATATACAAGACTATTAAACTCAATATCATACTCATTTCCTTCCCATCAAAGTAAAGGAAATGAGTCAATTCCAACATCGGAAATACAGCAATAATAGTCGACCGTTAACTAGTTAAAATTTAAATGCCTAAGGGAAACAGATTTACAATGGTGAGGAACGCAAATAAAAAAAAATGTAATAAAGGCATGACGTTCTTTGATTAAAAAAAAAAAAAAAAATATATATATATATATATATATATATATATATATATATATATATATATATATAATATATATACATATACATATATATATATAATATATATATATATATATATGTATATATATATATGAAATTTTTATCACACCTAGTGCAGCAGATAATTGCATATTTCATAAGAATCGTTCAGATAGTGAAACAAGCATGAAATTTTGCACAAGTGCTCTTTAAAGTTCCCTCTATCAGAAAAGGGCGCTGGCCACGCAAAAAATTTAATATGGCGGCCAAATTCCAAGATGGCGGCCAGTATCGACAGATTTTGGCTAATTTTTCACTAGAATGGCATGTATTTGCTTCTAGCAATATGGTAAAGCTCTTCCATACTATTTCTTGTGAATATTATGTTTCTGTAGCTTCCCAGTACAGTTTACCTTTAAATATGGGGGCTATATGGCTGCCAAGAAAAGGTAGAAACAATAATTATAATGAGAAATAATGCCCATTCAACAATTATCGTTTTAAGCATGGATCTTGGTTTCTGTGGTTTTTGATCCTAATGAGGCCATCTCTTTCGAATAACTCATCAATTTTGAAGGAAAATTAATAAATGTAAAAGAGTGTATGTCTGCACACAACCAGGGCACACTGGTGACATCACTGCTGTGTAACTCAGCATGGGGTTCAGTGCCAGCTAATCCAGCTTTACTAATCCTGTAGTCTTAGACTAGTAGTTGTAGTATAGTTTAGTTTAGTGTCCCAAATGCTTTCTAACAGCCCCAGACCAGCTATAGTTAGATAGCCGCACCTGAATAGACAGGATGTGCCAGCGCGGGAGAGCCGAGCCAAGGGTATGGGGGCTGTACATGATGGTTCATGTACTTACCCGGATGGTGTACAGATCACACGGGACTTAAATGGCACTGGATGAATGATCGGGCTAGGTGTAGGGAGACCGAACCTAGTTGAATCCCATACAGGAATGTGTGCTTTGTTTAAGGTGGTAAAAGGATAACCCCTCGGCCTTAATCAAAAGTGAAATCATGGCAGAATGTGATGCCAATCCAATATTGAGCAGTAGAAAAACAAACTGGAGTTTGTGTTGTCTTTGTCAGAAGGACAAAAGAGGTGAGCACTTGACATCACCTCCAAGTCATCATGTCCTAGACCATGATGGGTACACAATGCTGGCAAGGAACATTCCCATGTTCAGTGAAATTAATGAAATGCCACTGATAATGGATCCAGCAAGGCTGGATGAAGGTGATGGCATAGAGGCCACTCTCAGGAAAAATGCAGCAAAATACCATGTGAACTGTCGCTTGTTGTTTAACAACACTAAACTGGACCGTGCAAGAAAGCGACAATCCAATGACCAGACCAGCAACACTGAGACTAGTCGTGTTTGGTGGTCTGCACATTGAGATGGCAGCAATGACATCTCTTGGTACTCTTCTTCATGGCAGTGGTTGGACAGGAGCTCTGGTGGAGGCAGGAGTTGCTTCATCTGGAACTGCAGAATCCTTCCTGTCAGCTGCAAGTGTAACCAGGACACGGCAGATGCACCAGGTTACAGCCTCTAGTTTGTACAAACTCCTGAGGACAGCATACACTGACTACTGTGCTGAGAAAGCAAACAACAATGAGCAGGCATTAGAGTTTGAGGAGTGGTGTGACCTTCGAAGACAGCAGAGTCCACAGTTCCACTTCTGGCACATGGTGTTGTCTATGGAACTTGTGATATTCCTACTGATCAGGTCCTTCCGTGAGGCCAATTTTGTCCTCTACTGCCAGGCATTGCATGAGCTGATACCCTACTTCTTTTCCAACAATAATACAAACTATGCTCGTTGGCTGCCTATTCACCTCAGGGACATGCTTACCCTAGAGAGTTCACACCCAGAGTTGCACAAGGAGTTCAAGGCTGGCAACTTTGTTGTGCACAAGACCAGTCGCCAGTTCTCAGCAATGGCTCTTGACCAAGCTCATGAGCAGACCAATGCCTTTATAAAGGCTGATGGCGGAGCCATTAGGCTGACTGAAGATCCGTCAGCACTCAGAAGATGGATGGTGGCTGGCCCAGAGATCATCCGCTTGGTGTCTGCATACGAAACAGAGGTTCAAAGTAAGGAGTCTAATGAGCAGACAACACACCATGAACAAACACCTCATGCGCAGAAGACATTCTTGGAGAGAGTCAGCAAGCTGTCATTGGCTTTGCAACACTTGGGAAGTCCTTTTCAGGAAGAGAGCCAGGATCTGTATTCCATTGACAACAAAGACATTGCCCACCCCAGCTCAGCAGAACTTCTACAGACACACCTTGACAGAGGCCGCACTAAATTTCAGAAGTTTTCAGACTCTTTGGCAAACAATGCAGTCTCCTTCTATGAGCCGATAAAGAAGAACAGAACTGACTTCTTCAGGCAAGAAGCTGCTCCTGTAGAACAGTCAAAGCAGAAACTTCTGAAGGAGGATTGCCAGCTTTTCTCAAAGCTATTTATATCCTGTCAGAGCCGTGAATGTGATCTGCAGGAATTCTTCCAGCACGAGAATCAAACATTCCCAGCTTCCCTTAGTGAGGGTGGTAGGCTGTACACATGTCAGAAGTCTCAGCTGACCTCGGTCCTGGAGAGTCATGTTACACTAGAAGACAAAGAACCAAAGACTGATGTCCTCATTGTAGATGGATCAGCTTTGGTCCATGCCTTGCCACCAAAGAAAGGAAAGACCTTTGAGGGCTATGCACTTTGCGACTTCTTGCCTGTGATACAATCCTATAGCAGCAAGTACACATCATCACATCTTGTATTTGATGTATACAATACATCCAGCCTCAAAGCTGAGACCAGGCTCCAACGTGGTCAAGGAGGAAGGCGCAAGGTGACAGACAAGAACACAATTCCATCCAACTGGCGCAATTTCCTAAGACACGATGCCAACAAGACAGAGTTGTTCCAGTTCCTGGCAGACAAAGTTGCCCAGATGTCTGCCACAAATGTTGTCATTGCCACGAAAGGGTCTGCTGTCCTCAGCACTCATGAGGCTAGTCTTCAGGGACTGGAAAAGTGCTCTCATGAGGAAGCTGACACCCGCATCTTTCTCCATGCCAAATATGCCACAGAACATGGAGCCAAGACCATCACGGTTAAAGCAAATGACACAGATGTTCTTGTCGTTGCAGTCAGTGCTTTCTCCACTCTCCACAATCTAGGGCTAGAGAAGCTATGGGTGGC
>JANJGK010000017.1:9319915-9334915 GCA_039081455.1 Macrobrachium rosenbergii | reverse complement strand
AAATGGATTCCGGAGAAGGGTGACAATTTTTAATTATCACGCTCACACGAACACATTGCAACTCTGTTTTCACGTTGCACGAATAGCTGTGAAGCCTTACGAATAAGACTGATGACTACGTAGGTTGTGAAAAGAAATGCAATGCATTGGCAAAGTGCTTATTATATTTCTACAGAGCTAGAATGCTCACGATATTTGCCAAGCGATTAGAAAAAGAAAAGTTTTTTCCGATTATTTATTTGTCAAAGCATGACGAATAGGAATTTTTAGTTACAAAATTTCAAAACATAAAATTTTATTTTGAATTCATATTTAAAAATTCATTCATTTAGCTTTCTATTAATGATAGTTCAGCTATTCGACCTTTATTTCATTATTACCAAACGCGAGAAAACTTATTCATTTTAACCCGATGAAAATTTGCAAAATGTTAATGAGTGCAATTTCAAAGTACAACTGATTTTCTTACTATGACAATATCATTATGTTAGAGTAAGGCAGGACATGGTTTTTAGGCTAAGTCTGAAATTTAACACGCCGTGTCCTCGAGTCTTAATTAATGATTTACTGGAATTTCATCATTAGTGGGCAGCAACGCCATGGGAAAAAAAATATAAAATGGCGTAATAAAAAGAGGGAGAGAAGCGATTGAAATGAAAGAGAAAACTAGAAGAGAGTAAATGCAATAAAAAATGAATAAGAGAAAATACCTAAGTGACACGGGTTTATAATCTTTTAATGAAAAAAAAGTGTATGTTGTATTCTGAAACATCTAAAGAAATGAAGACAGAATGTAATGAAATGAAAGTAAGCGAAAAAAATAAGTTTAAATGCAAAGGAAAACGTAAGAAATGAAAATATAATCTTTTATGAGTATACCATATATCGTATAAAAGTATTTCCCTCAAAAGAGGTGACAGATTTTTTGAAGGGAAGTCGGTTAGAACGTAGCTGTTTTAGAATCTACAAGAATAAAATGGTTGTAGCACACGCACGAATAGAGAATCACTGAGCTAGAGTAAAGGAAATCTGAGACCAATTTCAGTAATTCTTTACAGTTTCACTGAAAGGAATATGAAGATTTAAGATCCATTTTTCAACGAACCCTGGAAAATGCATAGCTAAATATAAGGTCAAATAAAATCTAATCTGTAAATATCTCTCGAACTCTCCTGTTAACATGCTGTAGTACTTTGTTATGTTCTTCAAAGGAGACATATTCAAATATTAAAGGAGGAGACATGTTATAACTGGACGATTATATAAGATATACTTTTCTGGTCTGTTTATCTGAGAGATTTAATACATTATTTGCTCCTCATAACAACCTATTATAAACAATTTAGTAAATTTTGACTTTCTTATTCATTTTCTACATTCTGCTGATACTCACAGACCATAGAGATATTCCTGCACTGAATATTTATATTATTAGAATATTGTCCCATTAATATTATTTCGAATTCTAGGGGATTTTGTACACTGCAACAAACAAAGAAACATTCAAAAATAACAAATTACGAAACATTTCACCAAATGATGGCTCACCAACATACAAGTGTGTAAGCAGATGAAACGATACTGGGGAGAAACAGGGTATATAAATACCTTTGCGTATAAACGCTGCACGCAGATGATTCCAAACTGGTAAAAGCCAAGTGAGAGGCGTTCGTCCAATATCGGAATCAGCGGCTCCTCGCTTTACCCCGACAGGAATCACAGAACACAATCTATGACTCCCTTGTTCTCTAAAAAGCTGGGAATTCGTCATACATTGAATGACTCCCTTGTTCTCTTACAATGCTGGGAATTCGTCATACATTGTATGACTGAAAAAAAAAACAGTAAAGGAGCTTTCGAAGCATTTTAAAAACAATCTGCACCAAAAATCCCCGATCTGTCATGACTGAAATTAACAGGTGTTCTGAATTAATTGTGGAAAGGAGGTAAAACAGGATGAAACTGTAATTCAGAAGGAGATATTTTTTTTTATTAAGTTGCGGTACTCCCTATCAAATGAGTTCTCAGAATGTAGGTTAAACAGTAATGAACTATTAATTATCTTGTTCTTTATATCCAGTTTGGATATGATCAAAATGAAAAATACAGTAACAGGAATATTACAAAATACTGTAACTGGAATATTACAAATGTATATTTTAAACAAATGTTTTAAAATAAATCGGTATGGAAAGGGTAATTGGAGGTCAAACGTGAGCAAAAGAAGAGCGTTGAGAGGGAACAGACCCTGAGGAACACCACCACCAGGTGGGGAAGGAGAATGTGTTGAGCTGTCAACAGCAACTGGCTGTACAGCAGCGAATGAATTGGCAGAGGGAAGGATGACCAACTATCGGTGAGACAGGAAAGTGACATCGTTAGATACTAATTTCAAGAGTAGTTCTTAAAAGATAAAAGACAGTGAAAAATCGTAATATGTCTATTTTTTTCCACTCTAAATATATGAGTGTTGTACTTCCCGAATAGAAAATGCGTCCCATAAAATATTCACGTTGGGTGTATGAAACTCAACCAGGCATCATTTTAACGTTGCATAAAAGAGCTGACCGCATTTTCTTAAGAATAAGCTTGGGCGAAAAGCGAAGAGGTTGCACAGTAAAAAAACACAGAAGATTTTAGCAATATGATTAGAATGAGTAATAAATAATACAGATATATTCAGGGCTACGTCATCAAGAAGGGGATGTGAGGGAGGAATCAATGAAATATATGTACGGAACCATAGAACTTACCACTTTTTGTAATACATGTGATGTGACAGATGTTATAAACACTGCTTTAAAAATATAGAGAATAACATTACTGTAAAAAAAACAATTACATGAATTCTGCGCAAGAAGAGACTTAAACATTATTTATATTATTAAAGAATAATAATAAGGAAATATTCAATTCAAATAGAAAACTGATTCACGCAACCTCTACACTACCAAAATAAAAAAAACAGAAATCTGTTAGATAAGTAAAAAGAGTCCTTTGCCAAGACGGGACACTGGAACCGTTTCATATTATGTGATGTTCGTGTTCTCTCTTCGGAGGTGGGTTTTGGGGAGGGAGGTGTTTGGAAAGGGGCTGGGAAAAGCGGCTGAGGGAGCGAAGGAGGGAGAAAGAGACAAGGGGGAGAGGGGATTCATTAATGCATATGTCTCTTTGCTGAAAGAGCATTAGCTGCCTGCTCTATCTATGCACGAATCTCATGAAATCCTGAGATATCCGCTGGATATCCATTAAAGGAGAGCATATTTTCAAGTGATCCATGTAACAAGGTAGGCATGTTTTGACGTAATACTATATATATATATATATATATATATATATATATATATATATATATATATATATATATATATATATATATATATATATATATATATACACACACACACAACACACACAAGAATTAACCATGATTTTATTTTTCATTTCAGGATGATACATCTGAAACCAAACAGAGTCATCCTACCATGATGAATATTATGAAAAATAATGAATGGGAAATTAAGGTCACTTCTCAAATTTATCTAGAGCGATAAATGAAATACCAACGTATATTATTCTTTATACGTAAACATCTAAGAAAAAATATTCAATCATAAATGAGTAGACTCGATTTCTAGCACACTATGAAGCTGCTACATTACTATTTATTTTTGCTTATAGTGATTAAATGCAGTTGTCCATGTCATAAATCATACAGAATTACAATAGAATACACAATTAAGAGAGAATGGAATGTATGGCATATCACTGACCATTGTTAAAAGTGGCGATTTACTGACTGTAAATGAGTGGAAAAATTGGTTGATTTAATCAAAATGAATGATCAAAGTGTAATGGTTATTTCACAGAGTTTATAACGAAGCCAACGGTATGAGAGTATCTTTAAGGGTTAATAATGTTACCACCTGGACTAAGGAAATTAACGAAATACCCAGGATGACATGATAGGTTAGATATACTGAGAGAATTATGTCTGTTGATCTATCATCGTCGTCATCATTTATTAAAAAGAAAATTTCGGTAATTTCCGTTATTTTTCAGTTGCAACAATTACAAAATCAAGCTGAAACAGATAAAAATAATGCTACGAAATTGTTCCTGATCTGACTGCCCGCATGAAAGAACGTGATGGATGGCATGTGCTTTTGTCGAAGCATGGCCTGTACCAAGTAAAGATTGTTCTAAATAAATTTTGGTAGTTTTCCTGAACTAGTATGGTGAATAAGTACAATTCGAACCTGATTATGTATTATGTGCTTATTCACCATACTAGTTCAGGAAAACTACCAAACTTTTTGAGCACAATCTTTACTTGGTAGAGGCCATGCCTCGACGAAAGCACACGCCATCCATCCTGTTCTTTCATGAGGTCAGGCAGATCGGGAACAATTTCAGTTTGATTTTGAAATTATTGTAATTGAAAGATAAAGGAAATTACCGAATTTTTCATGTTGAATAAATGATGACGACGATGACAGATCAACAGATATAATTCTTTCATTATATCTAACCTATATTTTATATATATATATATATATATATATATATATATATATATATATATATATATATATATATATATATATATATAGATATATATATATATATATATATATATATATATATATATATATATATATAAAATGTTCATATATATGTGTGTGTGTGTGTATTACACTGCTAACATAAGATATGTGCACTGAAGTTAAAAATACTTACGAAAACAATGTTGCATCGCATAACCTGTATTATGTAGATAAAGTTGAACTGACCTATCTAATTGTTGTAATAGTTAATTAAAAAATTATAATTCATAATATAAGTAGATATTTTCGGCATAACAGATAATCTCCCGGAAATAAAAAAAAACGCGAAATTAACAAACTTTCAACGTGCAATCATAAACTTTCTGTCGACTCAACTTTCAAAAACTTCTGTGTTTTGGAATTACTGTTTGAGTTATTTGCATGACATTAAGCCTCCGGACACTTTTGAATGAGTTTGATTTGAAGTATTAAAGTTACAGTGAATTTCATGAACTGCAAGAGAATTTTTATTGGAATTAGAAAAAACTATTACATTTGCTACACATTACTGTGACTGAAACGATTACAAATGGAATATAGTGTGCAAAATATAAAGCATTGTTGTATATTACCATGAGAATAGAATTCCCAATACTGATATAAGGAAACAGCAACACAAAATATTATAAAAGTTCACTTGACTGACGTTTTAGTGGGAACCTCCTCCCACGTCAGATGGGTCTCGCCTGGGTCCTGGGTCTCGCTATCATGAACAAGTAATGAACGCATAAATTTAGGCAAGGGGCACAAATTCATAATGGTGTTCATTGATATGGGTTTATACTAGCCAGATACTACATACGTTGACACATGTTAAATGCTGCACGCATATCATGTTATATAAAAAACCTCGCGTAATTCCTTATTCCTTTACACACACTATTATACATACATACATACATTATATATATATATATATATATATATATATATATATATATATATATATATATATATATATATATATATATATATATATATATATAAGAGAGAGAGAGAGAGAGAGAGAGAGAGAGAGAGAGAGAGAGAGAGAGAGAGAGAGAGAGAGAGAGAGAGAGAGAGTTTTAAGTAATTCCATTATATAAGTGATTTTTAGATACCAGGTTGATACAGAAGGCTTAGTAAGTTACAGAGAAAATTAAAAAGAGTGGAGTTAATGAAAGAGGGGCTGAGAGTTTGAGAAAGGATTTAGAATAAGAGGAACGTAGGTCAATCCTTTTCATTAACCTCTGAATTGTTAGAACCAACTGTATCAAAGTTGCTAAGGTTTGTTGATAAACTGGCTCTACATTCGGAAGTTTTAATAGCTTAATATCTGTAAGATTTAACAATGAAGAATTTATAAAAGTAATCTACAAAAATATACCTTTCATGTTACTTCATATTATGTACGATTCATGTTAAGCCTTTCCCACAGTTCATCACTTAAGGTATTTATAGAATTCTGGGAATGTTAAATCTGACTGATGTTGGATTTCCATTCCTTGGAAAAGGTGTAAAGTAAAACATCTGAACTTCCTGCCTCATTTATAATAACAAGACATCCGTTTCGATTTTTTATTTTGATAGTTTAAGCTACCAATGCCGAGATTGTCGAAAACACAATTATCTTATTAACCGTATTTCAGATGAAGATACCGTATAATGATAACGACTTTTAATTCTTAGGTCTTAAATATCCTCATTAAATATTATATGTGATGTTCATAACAGGCTATTCCAGTTTCAACAGTTTTCTTTATATGACCAAACATCAAGACTTTATGAACTTCATGAAATTCTTTATAAAGAAATTTTAAAAAGTATTTAAAAGCAATGGTCTTTGATAAAACTATAAAAATACGTTTTACTTTAAGTCTGCTTTGTAGTACCAATTACATTTAACACTAAAATGTCACATACGAAAGACAAAACTTGCCAAGATAGCCATTGCTTACAATAGGTTGCAGAGCATAAAACTGGTGGTGTCAGTCTACAGAGGCATTGTGTAAACATAATCTTTTCTTCTTGCTTACTGTCATGATTCCGACTCTATTGCCTGTTCTACCGGTTTTACTCAGGCCATTATCACCCAGCGTCTGCTGTAATATTACAGTAAAAAGGTTCTAACTCACGAATTCTTCACTCCTCATGTTTGGTTTAGCGCGATCTTCTATACCGTTTGGGATTCTGGTACCTTCATATAATCATTTTGTGATCTCTTGCCCTTTGCCTGTCTGTTGGTCTGAAGTATGTCTGTCAGTCTGTATGTTTTTCTAGTCACTAACAGCAGAAGAATAATACACCATTAAGAAATAAACGGTTGAACTTTGACATCTAGGGTATAGAGTAGTAAAATATGTTTAGAATTTTTATTTTAGGTTGTGCCAAATAAAATATAAGGATAAACACGAACAAAAATAGTGCTCAGCATTTTTACGCTTCTTCTCAGTTAATACCTATTGATGCATAATTTGAATCCCCAATATCTGTTTCTTTTAAGTAGTCGGTGAATTTTATTAATCAGTCGCATACACACATACACATACACACACACACACACACACACATATATCAACATAATAACTAATACCAAATTTAGTTCCTCTCTAATAAGTTCCCATAGATTGCATTTCTGTAAATTACAGAAGAATCAAATTTAAGATGGAAATTGGTAAAACAGGATAACGACGACACTAACTGATTCCTAATGATATAAAAAAGGAAAATTGCAAATAGCAAATGTTGAAAAAAGCGTGAATAATGATCCTGTTTTCCAAGCATGGGGAGTAAGACCAATGGCAGCGATATAACACAGAACAGGGCAAGGGCATATTGAAAATATTCATGAATGTGGTCACCACCCAGCCCATATTAACCATACTGGGCAGCTAAGAAGACACAGGTGTTGCTTATACTCGTAACATCATACCCAGAACATAAGACAAAGGAGGCGAAGGCCAATGTCTGTTTATCCATCCAATTATCGTACTGTTCACATTTTGATAATGAACTTCATTTTCTCTTCGAACTTAATGAGAAAATATTTCCGAGAGAGAATACTCGTTCTTCCTTTACGACCACTCGTAGGAGTGCGTAATGACGTGTCCAGAATGTGGGTCTGCGAGAAAATGGCCCTTACGACATCCTTACTGGGCGGAGAATAAGCTAATAATCGACTTCCCTTACTATAATGGTGAAAGACAATGAGTATATTATACGGAGAGACCAAAAATTATATATATATATATATATATATATATATATATATATATATATATATATATATATATATATATATACTGTATATATATATATATATATACACGAGTATACTGCATATATAAAAGGAACCTGGACAACTGCTTCTCTTGGAAAGTCTGAATATCAAAAGAATTGTTCCGACGTTAAACTGCCAATCATCGGCTTTTCCCGTTCATAGCATGACTCGACTGTTTGTTTATATTTGTCGACCCTCTTCTTCTGCTTTTATGTCCTGTTCTTTAAGTATGTTTTCCTCTTTCACCCTGACAGGTGCGCCTTCTGCTCTCCCTTCTAAGTTCATGTTAAATTCTTTTTTATTAAGTTCAGTTTTTTATTAAGTTCATTTGTAGTTTTCTTTTAGTTTTTTTATGTGTATATGTATTTAAGTGCGATTGTTTAACTGATTTTCCATTTTAAGTTTTCTTACATCCTGTGTGTACGCTGAATGCCCCATTTTACACTAGAAACGCGTCGACAATAATTGTATGTACTGGATCTGTATGTGTTCCTGCGCCCTTCCCCTGCCTAGTGTGTGTGTGTGTGTGTGTGTGTGTGTGTGTGTGTGCGTATATGTGTATATATATATATATATATATATATATATATATATATATATATATATATATATATATATATATATATATATATATATATACATATATATATATATATATATATATATATATATATATATATATATATATATATATATATGACTGTGAAATATTTTCCGTTAAAACAGAATTCAGTCAAATGTAAGGAGCCCATACAGTTGCCAAAATGTGGAAAATAAAGGCTATATTTCAGGAAGCCAACTGTCTCTCTCCTCAGGCAAATATAATAGTGAATTCACTACTTGCCTGAGGAGAGAGACAGTTTGGTCTCTGAAATATAGCCTTTATTTTCCACATTTTGCATTGTATGGACTCCTTATATTTGATATTATATATATGTATATATGTATATATATATATATATATATATATATATATATATATATATATATATATATATATATATATGTATGTATGTATGTATATACATATATACATATACTGTATATAATATCAAATATAAGGAGCCCATACAAATGCAAAATGTGGAAAATAAAGGCTATATTTCAGAGACCACACACACACACACACATACGTTTAATTAGCACCCTAGGTATACAGTTCCGAAGCCGACACTACAACCTGGACCACATACATTTTGATCATTTTCAATCACCAATTCAGTTTTAGTAATAAAGTGCGTCGTTCGTCTTCTTGGTTATAATATACATATATATATATATATATATATATATATATATATATATATATATATATATATATATATATATATATATATATATATATATATATATGCACACAATTATAATAACCACAATGCCCTCTTAGCCCTCTTAACTTCTCGAATTCTTCGCGCTTTTTGGATATGCTTGCCACTGCAAAGCCTTGGATTCAAGTGCAAGAAAATATGAAGCAATATGATGTCCGGTAACGGGAAACGAACTCACGTCCCATAATCACAACGAAGTCACGTTTCCGACCTGACCAGAAGGATTAAAAAGTCTATTGTCGCTCGTACGTACATATACATGTTGAATTCAGATATATTTAATATTAGAGCTGAAATAAATCCACCCTCACCATTGCAGCCAAGTGATTATCCCTATTTGCCGCTTAATAGAAATTGAATATACTGTACATCAAAAGTATTGTGGTTACATTACCGCTAAACTTCAAGTGTATTCTGTTTTATAACTTACTAAATCAGACACTTTTTTGTGAATGACTGTTACATGAAATAAAAAAATAATACCCATGGTCGTCTTTACAAATTCATATATTTATCTTTTTCATAATGGAAAAAAATAAATGTTAATTTATTGCAAGATAACCATACAGAACAGAACAATTTACAGTTTTGTTTCTTTCATTATATTCATTCATTCTACAGTATTTCAAACATAATCATTTAAATTTCCTAATAAGAGGGTACGTGAGGTAAGCTAATTCTTGTCTGTCTGTGACATTGGGATAGCAACAGGTGTCAGTATGCTGTCCTTTTTCTGTAATTTTTGAACATTATTAAATTATTATATTATATAATAATTTCTGGCATATTTTGAATTAAGCCACTTGGACAGAGTTTCCTAAGGTCTTTGTTTATCCTTCTCACCGGCTCTTTGGTCTTTAACAAGCAGTTACAGTTTTGTTTCTCTTTTCAAGTAGCAACAATTTAGCTCCTCCTCTTAGAGAGGTTTCGTGTCGTTCCGTCGGAGACGGGGGACAGGTTCTGCTTCTGAGCCGTGTTGGGAGGCGTTTGGATGACCTGTTGCTGCTATTGCACACTGGGTAGATCTAAGCCGGTTGTCCGCGGTGGGCTAGGTTATGGCAGTTGACATTTTTCTATAGAACTTTACTTGCTGAACAAGAATTTAAAGTAATATTTTGTCGCTCAGCTGTAATTAAGCTGTAAATTACCTTAGAACTGTAGCCGACGGTAAGGGGGACCGGTTGGGAATCTGGGTCCTGGGTGGGTAAAAACACTTTCGAGAATAGCTCACGGTGAGGGGGACCCGTTGGGAATCCGGGGTTCTGGGTGGGGTAAATAACTTGGGAAAAGGTTTGGGCAACTTATTGTTGCATTTCCAGTTATATATGTCATTTGGAACACGAAAAACAAGCGTAAAAATAAGGGGGAATAAATGGATAGCGCGAGCCGTTACAAAGGTAGTTTTCAAATATCACTACTACTGCTGATTCCAGGCCATGAGAGAGTAGTTGGTGGGTTTTTTGGCGGGTGTTTGTACCCAACCAATCACGTTGCAACGTTACCCCAACATTACGTTTCCCCCAGGTGGAGAATTTGGGGGATACATAAACTCAGTTACACGTATTCCTTTTGCTCAACTGTTTTATAACCGTTTCCTATTCGTTGTAGCTTGTGCCTACAACCTTCTTCCAGTACTTTTCCGTTCACAAATATATTGACGTCTCTTCGCAACATGATTTTACCATAAATAACTTACAAAATTACTTTACATTTGTCGGCAGACACCTGAAGCATGTATATAGGGTAGGAGGAGAAGGATCTTGCAGGATGTTTCGCTACCACTTTCTCTCAGTGACGTTAACAGAAACTTTTTTTTTACACATTTTGTAAGCCCTGTGGTTGGCACACGCAGCACAATATTACCGCTTGCCAGAGCATACGAGCCTGCCAGATTATTTTTAAAAATGCGGATAAGGCGCGCAGCGCCGTTCCGCTACCCCAAAACTGAAAGCAGAAATACACTTTTAGCCCCCCCAACTTCATCCTTCCTACCCTGTTCCGGTGCAGTTCACCGGCACAGTTCACTCACTCTTCAACCCAGCACGATGCCAGACGTCACCCCCGGAACCTCCCGCTCCTCTGAGCCTGTAACCAAGGGCAATTTGCCACTTACCTGTGTCAATTGCTACCTTCGTTATAAGGACTACATTGTACCGGGGACAACTGTTGTATCTGATTGCTGGAGAGCTTATGACTGCCTGAAGGACGAAGGCTACGTACACTTAACCGTCAATCACTCCATGAACTTTGTGGACCCAGTAACTGGTGCCCATACAAATACTATTGAGAGGAGGTGGAGGGAACTTCGTGAGACGACGCCTAGGTACGGCCGTAGGAGGTACAACTTCGTCGGGTACTTGGCAGTGGCCTATTTTAAAATCCACTTTGATGACCCGAAGACGAGGCTCCACGCGTTCGTAAAGGCGGCGGCTGAATTGTACCCTCCACCCCTTTAAGGTAAGGTTCCTAAACTATCCTTCTTTATTATTAGGTAGTTAGGTCACCTGTGTTTTGGTGTTATTAGGTTTTAGTGCTTTTCATGTAGGAGCGTTATTATTTTTTGGGTAACTGTCATTTACCGCCATGTTTCTACATAAGTCCTACGTCACTTTACCAATTTGTACCTTTTGTGCAGTACCCCACCTCCCCCCCCCCCCTGCTGAACATATGGCTCCCTAGTGGTTATGTAACCCAAGATGGCGGATTTGTTTACCGTTTAAGTTTCTTCGCCCCGATCGCAAGCAACGGTTAGTGTGCAGTTGAGGTAGCCTGTGGCAGTTGACGTTTTTCAGTGTTGCTTTGCTTGCTTTGCATGAGTTTAGGGTAACATTTTGCCCGTCGGCTGCAGCTAAACTGTAATTTACCCTTGAGCTGTATGCGCCAGTGCAGGGGACCCACGGTACCGGGGTGCAGTCTTCAAGTGTCAATTACGCTTTAGTTACAGCCGACCGACAAAATTTTACTTGAAATTCTTGTTCAGCAGGTAAAGTTCTATAGAAAAACGTCAACTGCCATAGGCTACCTCACCGCGGACAGCGGGCTTAGAATTACCGCACACTGCTTTTTATTGATTGTGGATAACCTGCCCTGTTGTTTAAGCCATCCTTCCATATACTTGATGGACGCACTCCTCATCCATCTTCGCCTCTAGTTCAGTTACACTGCCAGGGGGTACTCTCTGTTTGACGGTAAGGGATATATTGTTCCCTGTCCCTGGCCAAGATTAACGTATTTTGGCACCAACGCTGCTTGTTTGGGCCCTACATGAGCCCTTCCTGTCCGAGATAGTTCAGATGTGGGACGTGGAGGTTGATTATTCCCGCCTTGAGGAGACCACGGCGTTAAAATAAAGCCCTTATTTGTATAATTAAGTTAGCCTGTATTTTTTGGGGGGTTATTCTGTGTCATTTTGGATCCTCTCTTACTTTCTGGACCCCTTTTCAGTATGTGTTGCCTTCTTTCCTTAATAGCATATGTGTTTCTTTTTTATATATGCAAAGGCATTTGTGTTGTTATGAAATTATGTATTAAGAGCTTCTGGTGTCACTTCTGTCTGATATCTTTGTATTAAATATCAAGTGGTTTTTTTCGGTGTTTATTTGTACCCCTTGAATCACTTTGCACACTCTGCGGTATTTGTACGACTGATTCTACCCATTATGGACTTCGTCGCTAGTTAGGTGATTACTGAAATTGGGTGAAATTGAAGTTTACTTGTGTAGTGAGAGCTGACCATTACACAGTTTATCTTCCTTCGGGCTGATGCAAGTTGACAATGCTGCACAAGACCAAGAAGCTTAGGAATCGAATGAAGACAGGTTTAGAGAACTTCGGGCTTTGTTTTCGTGTTGCCTACGAAAATGTAAACTAGCAAATGACTGGGATTCACCAGGACTGTTGGTATATTTTAGTTGATATGTGAAAATACATTTTTAACTTTAGTCACCTTTTTTTAGAGTTTATCTGTATTCAAGAAACCCATGCTGAGGGCTTAAATATTAAAGAGAAATACTGTCTGAAAGGGAATTTACCAACAGCATTACTGTCAACTTTTGAGTGGAAACTTTCTTTATAGTAAGTAATATTATTATTATTATTATTATTATTATTATTATTATTATTATTATTATTATTATTATTATTATTATCATCCAACCAAAATGTACCTATACTTATACATTTTCCATCCTCCATAACATAATGCTCACGTTATTCGTCCACTCTCCTGTTCTTTTGTTGTTCACCTCAAAAGTTGATCTTATTATTTTAATTAGGTTAAGAATAAGAAAGTGTTTACACGAGAGAGAGAGAGAGAGAGAGAGAGAGAGAGAGAGAGAGAGAGAGAGAGAGAGAGAGAGAGAGAGAGAGAGAGAGAGAGAGAGATTGACATGAAAAGGAAAATATTACTGACGCTTTTCCAAGCAACAATAAATTAATCCGTGTAAGTGCTTCAGCTGAAAATGTACATGTTTGTGAATTTGCCAGCATTGAAAGTTCCTTAGTACTTCAAAGGGCTTTCACCAAGACGACTGAAGTGAACAAAGATGAAAGGGATTCAAAGTTCCCAACTATGAAGATGACGGAGTTTGCAGAGCAAATGTGTTGTAGGAGAAGACTGTGTAGTGTGTATGGCCCGCTCAAGCACCTTTCGATTGCAAAAATATTCGGTATACCATCAATGAGATGGATATAATTTAACATCAAGACGTCTCATAAGTCTGGTTTTTATTGTTGCACAGGTTTATGTGAGGTAGGTCTGTTGTAACAGAAAAATTCTGAAGAATGTTAAAACCGGACTTGAAAACGCCTTAGTTTTGCATAACCAATAAGAATTCCTAGCGAAGCTAATGGTCCTCGAAAATTGTCATTTCCACTACTATAAAATAATATGAACAGGTAAATGAGGCATATTAAAACTAAAAAGCAAGAATGTATAATAATACCTATAATAAAATACTTGTTTTTAAACTTCACTATAATGCATTGCTTGCCAAAAATATAAATACCAATTATCTCTCAAGGATCAGACCTTTTATTCTTTTAACAAAAATGCTGGATAAATAATTCAATTCAGTATCATCATTTTTCTTTCCTTTCACTTACATCCAAAATCTATACCTCACATCTGTAAAAGAAAGCTGGCTCAAAAATTCCTTTGTTTTCCACTCTTGGTTTACGTAGACACTCCAATTCTCTTCCAGATCCTTAGCACCCACGGGCTACCCCCTTCATATTTCCTATTCTGAGATGAATGCTTTCTCTTGTCCAACCTTAATCAGTTACATTTATTTCCAATTACCGGCATATATCGACAATTTCTATTCTTACACCACTCATATTAACATTCATTTCTCTCTCTCTCTCACTTTCCATTTCGAGTCCCTCCTCTCGAAAGTCTTGCAAAATTTTCTCCATTTTTTATTATCTTCCTTTCAGTATCTAAAATCAGCAATTCGA
Organism: Macrobrachium rosenbergii; assembly: GCA_039081455.1. Classification (NCBI taxonomy): domain Eukaryota; kingdom Metazoa; phylum Arthropoda; class Malacostraca; order Decapoda; family Palaemonidae; genus Macrobrachium; species Macrobrachium rosenbergii. Next base: position 9,320,264 of record JANJGK010000017.1, on the reverse strand, counting down.
CTTCTCTCATCCCTACATACATAAGGGTATTAAATGCCCGTGGTGACATGAAACACTGGATCGCTAATATAAATTTTCTTTGTGCTAAAAAAAATACTGCTCTTCCACTTTTAGTCCATCTGTCATTTCCGTTACTTTCTTAAACAACCCTCTGTCCCACACCCTCTCTGGTATACTAAGTAATGTTGAAACCCATAAAGTATCACATGGTCATTTATCGCCTGTACCCCCTAATAAAGGAAAATTAGCCTTCTCACCGATTCCTTTGGAACCTATTCATCAATCAGACATTCTTTAAACGGTCTGGTCAGCCCGTCAGTCAATATTACTTGTTAATATTACAAATAAT
>JANJGK010000017.1:9299915-9317415 GCA_039081455.1 Macrobrachium rosenbergii | reverse complement strand
AAATCAATATATATTTGTTTCCTAATTTACTTATTTAAAGGAAAGCATACTATATTATTATAATAATAATCAGCTCATTTATACACAGAACCCATAAAATCGCTGAAATTTATTTGCATAATCAACATTCAGAGACTTTTGTATAGTAATATTTTTTTTATCAAAATCCTTGTAAATTGTAACAGGCAATAATATCAGATACCAAAAGAAAAGAACCTTTAAAGAAAAATAAATCCCTCCTCTCATAACACACTTGAACAACAATACTGTCTATTGAATACATCATTTAATAAATTCATATAGCAGAGTTCATCCTAGCAAAACCCATTTTACAACGCAATACTTTGAGAGTGTTAAAAATTTTATACGTTTCAAGGGAAAAGCGTAATTATAGGTTTTAATTAGAAGAGATGTTTACCATTATCTGTAAACGTTTGAAACTACATGATAACGGAATATCCTACAGGAAATCGATAAAAAATGTTTTATAAAGAATAGACGGAAAAGAAATCCAAATCAGCCTACTTTTTTCTCCAAATTAAGACTATTTTACCATACGCCGGCATAATTATTAACTACACCCTTTCACTTAATGGATGTTGAAAACAACTAATACTTTCGTCAGTAAGATGCCAATATATGCGCGTTACCATCTCAACTGTTTTGGTTTTGACACTGTATACATTTCGGGGGAAGACAGTTATTCCAAACGAAAAAAAAATTTTTGTCTGCATTACCAGCAGTTATTTTGTTGTATATTTAGGTCTATTTGCTTTTTCTTTTACATTTCGAATTTGGCTGTTAACATTTGTCTATTCTGAAATGGGAACTGGGTAAAAAAAAAAAATTAAATATTCTTTCGGCTATTCTGTGACTCTCTATTTACAGGATTATTATCCATTTCTCCATCGCTGAAACTGAACAGGCAAAAAAAACTTTTGAAAAATAAAAGTCGTGCTTTTAATCAAAATTCTTTCCTGTTAGCGGAGCGACACTAATTCCAATCAGGACGATCATACCAAACCCAGCGCATTTTTCCTCTGATGTTTACTGTAATTTGCACTAGCAATCTGTCCCAGCAGAAAAAGAGAAAGCCTGGATCACCTTTCCGTTGAGACTCGCATTGATCACGGGTTGCCTTACTATTCTAAGATCTGCTTCATTGCTTGCAAATGATGCTGGCGATTTTCTCAAGGGGTTAAGTCAGATGTGGCAAGCAAAATGCACAAATATTTTGTCGATATATTACGACATATAAGTTTTGCACATCAAAGCTCGACGGACTCTGTATTTGAAAATGAAATGGATATGATTAAACTTTCTTCAGAGTAAAGTTTATACGCGCATCAGCACCCTGCTAGGGCAAAGCGATGTTTAATGATCATATTATACATATACGAGTACATACATATACTTACACACGCACACACACATGTAATATATATATATATATATATATATATATATATATATATATATATATATATGTGTGTGTGTGTGTGTGTGTGTGTGTGTGTGTGTGTGTGTGTGTGTGTGTGGAATAACATACCAAAGTCCAATAATAACACGCTACAAAATTTAAAAGATACTGATGATAAATGTATTTTACATAAATGAAAAGCAATCTTTCACTGTTCCGTCAAACACATTAACGGAAAGACATATTTATACAAACATTAAGCTACAAATCCCGTTGAATATCCAATTCACTCTAGATCGGAAATAATACCGAGGTTGAATTATAACTGATAAGTGGTTCATTACCTGGCGGACTCGATCCACCGAGCACCGAGGACAACGACTTTCAGCGAAGCCTTAGACCACTGGACTGTCAAATCGTCTAAGGTGTCATTGAAAGTCGCTTTACCTTGCTGCTCGGTGGATCGAGTCCGCCAGGCGACAAACCACTTATCAGTTATAATTTCCCTTCAGTAACATTTCTGAGGTAGAGTGAACTGGACTTTAAATGACATTTGTTATAATATATATATATATATACATATATATATATATATAAATATATATATATATATATATATATATATATATATATATATATATATATATATATATATATATATATATAATGCATGAAACGTGAAAAAACTTGGCAAAGTTCACCTTATGGACATGAAACGCTGATTTTACCATTTCAATAAAGTGATGCTATATACTGTAATACTTCGCTCAATCAACAATAAGCCTTCCTGCTTTCTATGGAAGTATTATGTTACTTAACATGCATGGAAAAGAAGCATACGTATTTAGATTTAAATATGACCTTTAATTGAGATACACTACTTTTTAACTGAAATCAGAAGAGACTCATCTTTTTCCGTCCCTTTTTTCAGTGTCAGTCTTACCGTAAATTAACACACGTCCTAATAGCATTTTCCAGTGCACAGCTGACTACTCAGGTAAGATAAAAATACCTGAGAAACGTTCCTAATTGTTATTATTATGTCCTATGAATGGATTTTGTCGGTATTTCCTGGGAATTCTCAATATCAAATTTATTTTTAGCATCTTACATTAGATTTTGTGACATTTATTTTAGTTCTATGAAGAGGCTAATGATATTTCAAACATTCCTTAATAATAATAATAATAATAATAATAATAATAATAATAATAATAATAATAATAATAATAATAATAATAATAATCGGGCAAGTCAGAACGTCGGCGAAGAAGGAAAAACTAAGAGGAATACCTGAAATACGACTCCGGAATCCACCTGCCGGAAATCCGTTATCGAACTCTACGGGTCAACCCACCCTGCTTCACCACCACTGTTGTTTAAGACAATCAAAACTGCTGTACAGACACACGCTCCTGATGCATTTCTCTTGACAAACTATGAACATTGGTCAGTTACTGTCCAGTAATTACGCGGAAGAGAAAAGAGTTATATGAAAACTGAAAGAATCAGTTTAATATGAACTCGGATGATGCAGCCACCCTAATGAAAAGGACATGTAGAAGAGGTATACTTCTAATAATAATACTGCTAATAATTATGATGATAATAGTAAAAGATGATGATAGGATAATAGTAAAGATGATGGTAACGGTGATACAAAATATTCTATCTTCCTTTCAAAAGTTCAACACCTAGAAATGAGGGCAGTAATAAACGATGTGCAGTCACGAAGTCCAACGATGGGGTTGGTGAAATGGCCGAGGGGGGAAGGGTCACACTGATTTTCGTGACGCATGTGGATTTGCCCTCATTAATGACTCTTAAGAGGCTGAAACTTCACGTTACTTGTATGTAATTAGAGAGACAATCGAAGAGGGCGAAGAGTATTCCCATTAAATGAGATTCGGTCATTATGACACAGTAATTACACCGACAATTATAGTTTCCTAATGCTATTATTGGTACACAAGTCGACAGGAAACTTTTCTCTCTTTCTCTCTCGCTTTGCTGTTTTTAGCCCCGTCAAAGACGGGAACTTTTTGCAATATGGCTCGTTTTAGTCTTCCGGCTTAACAGAATTTTAGAAAATAGTAAAGCATTCCATAGCAAAAATAAATAAATAAATAAATAAAAAACTGTTAACCAAATTTTGCCAAAACCTGGTGGCTTTACATAAAATATATTTTGTTGTTAAAAATTGGATAAATTTGTTGTGAGCCTTTGTGTGATATCATTCATCCTTCTCTCCTGCCACCCTTATCATTATTGTAAGAAGGACTGTTATCACTAATCTTTCATAAATAACTTTACTCAGGTTTCGTCATCTGCTTCATTTTTTTGTAATATTCTAAATTATATTCATCTCTACAGAGTTTACTTTGTTGAAGGCCAGTATATCTCACGTAACGCGGCGTTATACTTCTGGAGAATTCAAAATCAGGTGAAAGGTTAAAATTCTCAATAATAATATTAACTAAGAATATTGTCCTTCATTTCCAGTCTGCCATCTTTTTAAACGAGTCTTAAAATGTCAAGAGCTCTCCAGCTCTATGATGCAACCATTACTTGGCGGACTGAACTACCTACTTTATAAGTTATCATTTAACCATCATTTTAACCAGTCTACATCAGAACTACCATCAACGAGTGACAACTAGGAGAACCTTAACAAATACCGAGTATAAAGCGCCTGTACACACAATCAGGGTAATCTCCCCTTCTGACGCTGGGGATTAAATCACAGTACAATACCTTCCACTCCCTGAGATCCATTTCATCCTTATCGTACGGAGTACCCTTTGTTCATTCACGCAGACACGCTCATATTTTGAAGGAACACATTTGTTTAAGGACGATTCTTAATCGTATAAAGTATTGGCTATATCAAGGGATATTCCCTCATTTTATACATTCCTGTCCTCTCACTCTTGCCTGTTCGTGTCAAGAACGTTTTACTATTATGATGAAGCATGACTTGGAATGCAAAACTCCCTTCACTGTGACGTATGGCTGGTGATTCAGGGAATATATGTGCGTGCGACGTAACTCATTTATAATGGCATAATCTCACTGTGGATCACTTTGTCAATTTTAAAATAGACTGTTTTCGATTTAATCTAAAAAAAAAAGATTAAGGAAGCTTTTGTAATATTACACCTAGAGACTATTCATGCCTGAAAGTTATTCAGCGTAAATTAAATTTTCTGTTGGAAATAGCGGCATTAATTCAATTGAATCTACACCATACTATGTCATGGTCTTATGAACATTTATAGAATCGTTATGTCAGTAAGACTATATATTACTCTGTTTATACTATTAATATTATGAATGACCTTTTAACTTCCCTAATACGTCGTGAGTAACCTCGTATCTCCTTTATGTATGAGGAAATGAATGGCTGACACTGTTTTAACTTCTTCAGCGCATAGGATGTGTTGAAATCTTAACGCTACCAAATTCACCTCTATGATTTTGGAAACCACGTCTCTTCTTCACTAACGAATGCATGAAAAATATATTGTTTATGACTCTAAATACGAAGAGTAATAACGGAGTGTTCTACATGTTTATTTCTTAAAAATCCTTTCACTTTAGCTTTTAACTATTATGAAAGCTTCTGCTATTACGATTCACTGCCTGGATAAGCACACAAGCTATCTTTGGGAACCCACAGTTGGTGATGGAAGGTTAATGTTTATTTTCGGAAGTTTCCTGAGTTCATATTTACTACATCTTTTTCCTGATATTTTTCTCGTATGAACTCTTGCTCATGAAGTTAGCTGTGCATCTAAGTGCAGAAATATTTTTTTGAAACTTATAGTCAGTCATAAGAGTCTGGATGTTTATTCAGATGCTTATTCATAGTATTGTATTTTGATGTAGATGATTTTTTTGCCCAACAGAATATATAATTTTCGATGTACTGACATTGCAAGGAAAAGGAATGGTTCAACATTAGAAAGATGTAAAACAGGACATCGAATGGTTACATTTTTTGTATACGAGGAAATTCGGATTATTTACGATCCTTGCAGTATGAAGAATAATTATTTTCTTGTTTGCATAAACATTAGTTAACTTCACTACAAATGTGAACGGTTTCTGCATCGACAATAAAACCGAAATCAACTAACAATAAAATGGGTTTGCAACCAGTGTTTCATTCATAATGGGCTTTGGTAAGGGAAACTTGTTCTTTCATTAAAAATGAACTGCCTAATCTTCTAGAAAAATAATATCTTTTAAAAGAGTTTTCATTCCGATTTGAGAAGAAAAGAAATACTTTCCTATCATTTCTATCGCCGTATTTTAGAGGAATCGAACAAAAGCGCAGAAAAATGCGAAGACAAGGAAATGGGACCTACACACATTTCAGGTTTTCTTTTCTAGATCAGAGATTTGTTACTTCTATGGCAATGAGGAATGGGAATCACTGAAGGTTGTTCAATAATAAAACAAGATAATCCATGAATTAGAAAATTTTTTTTCATAAGAAAGAAGTATAATTAGATGAAATGTAATCTTTCAAACTTTATCTCACCTACCAATGCGAGATTATCAATGGGTTGCTACTGTTTATATGTGTATAAGTGAACAACTTTTAAGAGAGTGTAAGCCTTTTCATGATTACAATCGAAGCCAGGAGAACAGTATACTGTTGAATAAAGAGATTGAAAAACCTCGTGAAAGGGGCATTCAATCACTGAATTGAGAACCGCAAAAGCCAATTAGAATAGTAAAAACTGCACCTGGGGATGATATTTTTAGTGTCGGATTACATACCGATGAATGGTGCAGTTAAAAGTCTTACCGTGAAGAATATACGGACTGCCTAATTTGAACAATATTCTAATTATATATCATAAGAATATAGGAAAAAGGCTAAAGTACAAATACCTCACTATAAGATAGGAAAAATAGTTTTTAACGAACTCATGAAGATGATTATGTTTTTATACCGGATCGTCTTTTAATTCCAAAAATTCGTTGGAAGAGAGATAAATATACACTAAATAAAAAACAAATTGAATCAGACACTTTAAAACGAGGTCTGGCATCACAAAGAAACAGACATACAGCTAATCTGGTTTGAAATTACAGTGATTCTTGAAAAAACACTAGAGTCGCGTAGGTACGAGTATGTTTTGCGAATAATAATAATAATAATAATAATAATAATAATAATAATAATAATAATAATAATAATAATAATATTGGAATCGGCTGCGAGCAATCTTACAATGTTAGTTATAATGTTATAATCAGACAGCTTAAGCGAACAGGCAAAAGGAATAAAAGAAACTGAATGTAATGTATCAACAGCTTAAGGTGTATGAAGCAATCTAGGATTTAACATGATCTCTCTCTCTCTCTCTCTCTCTCTCTCTCTCTCTCTCTCTCTCTCTCTCTCTCTCTCTCTCTCTCTCTGACATTTTGTATGCAAGTGTAAAGCATTAAACCAATGCCATATATATATTCTACCGCTTTCTACTTTTTCTTTGAAAGAAATATGCTCAGCATCAAAGTAGGATTTCTACGTGAGGAAAGCAGGCATTAATTAAATAACAAAAGATTTCCATTGTAAGACTCATAATATTAATAAAGTGAACAACAGCCACAATAACAGCAATTGGAAAAGAAATGATAACAGCATCGATGATAAATATAATTAATATAATGAAAATAATATAAAAAAGAGACAGAATTATATCAATAAACGCATATTAATTCTTCTATTCCATTTTACGACTGAAAAATTACTTTTCTTATCTATTACTGTGGACTTTCGTTCATTTTGTTATGACGTAACTTGTTAATATATATATTAAATTACCCCATGCACTCCCAGCATACTGCTCATGGTCCATTTTCATATTTTGAAAATTCTTCAGCGATAAATATCTGCAAGAGATTAATAGAAATACTAACAGTACTCCAGCAAACATAAAACTTGTATAAGGTAATTATATTTATATTCATGATATCACGGACTTTCAACGAAATTCATACTGATGGGAACAACGCTCCTAAAAATAAAAATAAAAAATAAAAGAATCTTAAGATGTATTTTGGAAATCGAATAACAATTTGGTCTAATCATTCGCGTTGCTTCTCCCGAACTATACTTTATAACATTTCAGAAAATATTTTTTGTCAAAATTCCGGTTTTATTATTTCTACGAATATGCTTTACTCATAATATCTGCCGTTTTAAGGGAAATGCCCAAAATGTATGGAATTATCATATTGAGAAAAAGTTCCACATTCCACGTTCTGACAGTTTTAGTCATTTTGGTGAATATGGTACCACTGAAAAGCTTTGTCATAATTAATTAGTTGAATTAAATGTTTCCTAAAAGCAACAGTGATCAATACAAGAACTAAAACGTAGCATTTAGTGTAGGCACTTTCAAGGACACCAGTCACTAATTATAATATTGTTAATCTTATTAAAAGATTATCTTAGAAAGAAACCTTAATATGGACGTTGTCTAAGCGCTCCTTTTAGAGGATATTAGCCCTTGGCTTAAGGTGCCAGACATACGTAAGAAAATTACTTGGTACGTGAAACAACTATATGATTTCGACTATCCTGCTACATATATATATATATATATATATATATATATATATATATATATATATATATATATATATATATACATATATACATACACACACACACACATATATATATATATATATATATATATATATATATATATATATATATATATATATATATATATAGAACTGTTGATCTTTTAACCATTTTTATCGTTATTAGATATTAAGCATATCTGTCGATAACCTATCATCTGTGTAATACATAAATTGATTAATGCCTCAGGACTGAGAGAGAGAGAGAGAGAGAGAGAGAGAGAGAGAGAGAGAGAGAGAGAGAGAGAGAGAGAGAGAGAGAGAGAGGACGCATGCTTACAACTAATAGAACCACCAGTAAACAACAAGCTATCAGAAAACGCGAACTTTCTCTCTGGGTTCTTTTCATTTGTCTACGATTTCTATTTCATTTGCCGGACGGATCAGCATAACGTAATTTGGAAGCACGCTATCTCGTAACGGTCACGAGATGGTACTCGTATTAGCCTGAGACACGCGGCAGATAATAAAATTGATAACTCTCTCGGGAGTTTTACTTTTGAATAGCAAGAATTTTTTTTAACTGATGCTTGAGGTGTCAACTCTTCCAGTTATATCGAAATCCAGGAAGTTATATGAAAGGGAGACTGAGAGAGAGAGGTAAAGAAGGGGAGCTTCAACGCAGCATGTTGTCGTATCTTAGGCCTCACGTGTGATCTACTGTACATGCAAATGTGAGATTAATGCCTCCGTCCAGGTAACAAATAGGAATGAATACCTTTTATTTTATCACGGCAACACCACCGTTACCTTCACCATTATCCAAAAGCTGAGTTATATAAAAAAAAGTAATAGATTATAACATTTTTCCTTGATTCCTTGTAATCTCTACTGATTTCTAGTCTTTTGATGTACGAATTTCTCTAATTACAGGACTATGCTGATCTTATTATTGCACTTATATTGAACGTAGCTTACTTAATGATCTTATCGACAATATCGTCTATAAAGCTATCTTCAAACTGTAATTCGGCACGCGAAAATCTTTCCTTTGTACTAAGAAGACACCGATCTTTCCGAAGGTGAATGTTCAGAAAATTTACGAAACTTGTAGGAAGCTGACTTATGTGATGCAAATTTCGTCTACTGATACTGACTGACGAGTCTGAGGAAGGACGACTAGTCCTAGGGAAACTTGACGATGTTTTCATCGAAGCTTCTTCTGACGAGCACGCACAGTAATGTTGATGAGAGGTAAAAATGCACTCTATACCCACTGACAAAAATACACTCATTATCCACGCGATAAATACACATCTCGTAAGTTCTCTTGACGTCAATTATCAGCATTACTTCTATTTCGAAATATATATAATAACTTTACCACTGCCGCTGATCGAAATAAAAGTTTAATATCTACAGATATACCTGTCCATAATGTACATGATCTCTGCCTAAAAGAGCAGGAACAAAACGGATGATCTTTATTTTACTGTTATTTTGGCAAAGACCCTTCCAGTTAAAAACCTTACTGCAAGATGATTCTTTGTCCAGTCCCCCATCAAGGATATTAAACATAAATCCATTTTGTAGGCGATTTTAAGCCAACGCCGATATCTTCAAAGAACATCAAAATATTAAGGTTTCTTTTTCAAAAACAGTAAAATTAACTCTATCGATGCATGAACATTTTGAGCGAATAAAGTAAATGTGCAATTAAACTATACGCATGATAATTCAGTTCATTAATCTTCTAAAACAGCACAACGGAGAGAAAAATATTCGGTTGCCTCACTGGCCAAGTAAAGAACCGAATTTCTAGCTCATGAATTCATGGAAACCTTTTGACATACATCGCATCCTTGATGGAAAAGATTAAATAAAATAGAGATCGACCTCGAGATATCTAAAATATGCAAAATCAGAGGTGGAGTGAAGGCCACAATGAATACATCAACAAAAGATTTCTGTAACAAAGTGATCGCCGCGACCTCCCACTCGGGGGTTCTCGCACTAATTGGAAACCAAATGGAACTTCCGCCTTTTCTTTATAGGTGTCCTGAAGGCAAAACCAAGATATTCTGGGCTTCCCTTGAAGATCAGATGTATCCTCAAGCAAGTGTTGACTTTTATACTGGAGCTTTGGATATTTTTTTATTTTTTGGATTTACTGATTTCAACGGTTAGTTATAGTTTACCTTATTCCAGAAAATTACGGTTATTCTTTACTTTAGTGATTCTTTTTATTAATTGGGTAGTTAGCTTGTTTCCAAGTAAACTTTTCCAACCAGTGTTACTACTTGGGTAATAATAATAATAATAATAATAATAATAATAATAATAATAATAATAATAATAATAATAATAATAATAATAATAATAGCACTAAAATGGTGCAAATGTAAATATATATTAGAAATATATATACTGCCGAGAGTTTTCGAGAATCTGCGCGATTCGCCTCAGTTTGACTAAAACACAAAAGCAGTCTTGGAAGTAAAAAGTTTGGAAAAACAAATAACAACTTAAAACGTTTTGTTGACAGAAGAAAACCAGTCAAATTACGACCGGGTATCTTCTATCAACAACACGTTTTAAATTGTTATTTATTTTGTCAAACTTTTTACTTCCATGACTGCTTTAATATTTTAGTCAGATTGAGAAGGAGAATCGAACAGGTCCTCGAGAGCTCTCGTTTGTATACATATTTCTAATATATATTTACATTTACACCATTGTAGATTTCTTCACCAATAATAATAATAATAATAATAATAATAATAATAATAATAATAATAATAATAATAATAATAATAATTATTATTATTATTATTATTATTATTATTATTATTATTATTATTATTATTATTATTATTATGCAAAACGGTTAAAGAATTTGGATCCATATAGAGGTGGAGGTAAAAATGTTACAGTATGGTAAAAGGAAGACTCAAGTATTATGAGATGGTTTGGTCCTGTGGAAAGAATAGAGAGGATAGGTTGGTTTTGGTTGTCTTAAGAAAGACGGAAGAGGAAGGCATAGCGAAGGACAGATATTTGGTGTAAAATTTATTGGAAAGGAAGGCCTCAATTATTCAGAGAGGGTAAGAATGTGCGCACAAGCAAGCTAAATGCCTCAAAGGGTGGTTCTTCTGTAAAAATGTAAGAAAAGCTAATTTCTGGCATCTCTGCTTGGTTGTACAGTCCGGAGGTAACATCAGCCACGGAATCTCTTTCTCACCTGACCACACTTACGAGCCACATAATTCAAGGGACATGCTGGCATATGGCCAGCTTCAACCAATAAGAAGAGAAGTAATTTTGTGTATGTTTTCTACTTGAGGATTACGTCATGATTCATTTCTTAAATTATCCATTCGCCTTTACGCGCGCGCGCACACACACACACACACATACACACACACACACACACACACACACATATATATATATATATATATATATATATATATATATATATATATATATATATATATACGGCATTATTTGGCTAATTCCTTGAGAAGTCCTTTTAAATCTAATCGCGTTTATACAAAACATCAAAAGGCTGTTGAAATGAAGTACAAGTAGTTAGTTTTATTTATTATTTTTTCTGACATACATTATTCCAGGCATGAGATTTCCTTAAAAAAAAAAAAAAATAAGTTGGAGCCGAAAGGATTATTTCGAACGAATATCCTTCCACAACAATTATTCGTATATTGGTTATTTTTCGTTGAATTTCATGCAGGAATAGGACGGGATATATCTTTGCCGTTAATCAAAATGAAATTTTCTCATGGTAATATTTTCGCTCTGGGAAAAGCGTTTCTGGATTTACATAGTTTTTCAAGGAATTATCTTGACAATTATATGAACTGCGGAGCTCTAGTTCATACGGACTCATTACAAATGGCCTCGTCTTTGAAAACTTATTCCACTGTTTCACTTGTTGAAGAGAATTATTGCCAGTGCTAAAAGTAAAGATGAATGGTAACATACATTAGTTAGGTAATACAACGCGCTTTAGGTTGCTTCTGTTTTGCAAATAAAATGGACATTTAAAAGACAATAATCTTGTGAAAAATAATATTGTGGTCAAATAAAAAAAAATCCACATCTTCTACATTCATTACAAAGGCTTTTCCTAAAGATATCACACCAACATCGTTCATTTCGTTGTGTGTAAATAATAAAACACCATTGGGGTAGAGACAACCCAGCCATTTACTCTCATAAAGATATGCTGGCCTGTCCACTGTTTCATCATAAAAGCCTTGAATAGTTCTTTTATTCAGTTTCTATACACTGTATATTTACCTTTCACGATCAATTCAAACAAGTTTATTTATTCACATCCGCCACATTCCTTTTCTTTTATTCTTTGCTCATGTTCAATAATCTCCGTCTTAGGTAAGATTGTTCTTACCAGATATGGCGCATCTTTCTTTGCCTCACTAATTAAAGAAAAATGTTTTTCAGCATTTTCCAAGATACATGTAATTTTTTGCCTGCTAATTCTTGCAATTTATTCTATCTCGGTTATTCTTTGAACAAGCTACCACCATTTATATCGCAATGTCATTATGAGCTATCCCCTTTGACAAAAACATGAAAAGACCTTGTTAGTGACTATTTCCTCTCTTGGAATATCAACACCAATGGGGACCTTTTTGTTTTTAGATAGTATTTTCAAACGCTCCTAACATTAGATGATTCTCTCCAGTGATACTAAGAATATAGATACCAGTCTTCCTTTTTTAAATCATCAGCTGAAAACCCTTATGGACTAAGTCAACAGACTATAAACCCAAGAGGGCTCCAAAGGGAAATAAGCCTGCGCAGAGAGACAAGTTATAGGAAGGGGTGATAAATAATTACACATGAAGGAACAGAAAATAAGACCGATACACCTGAATTCAGGAGACGTCAGTACAAAGCAGGAATGACTTGCTTAACCATACGGAGGTCTTTATGTGTACTTTGCAAAATCAGAAAGTTTCTGGTTTGAATGGTCGGGGCATTTTATAAGATATGTTAATTCCACAAGCATTGTTACTTAAAATTCCTAGTTCATGTATGATATGATTAAATTATTTATACACCAACCTAATTAACCTTGAGTGTTTTGGAGGTTTTCAGAAGAATCCGCTTGTGTTTTATTAGTGATTTGTGTTATTGACTTTATTCGGTAGTTGCAGTGCGCTTATGCTCGGAGTATGAAGGACAAATTTAGGGGATGGTGCTGTTAACTTCTTTCAGTTTTAATCATATGAGTTTTTTCAGCCTACAGAACACAGTCGTCAAGCATAAAGTGCTGAATCAATATAATTTTCCTTACTTTTGCTTTATATTCGTTGGTTACGAAAAACTTTATGGAAAAAATGCATTTAAAGATTAATTCGTATCCGTTTTCCTCTGTTTCTAAATTTCTTTATTAAAAAATTGTTTTCCTCGTTTTACCAATCCATTAAATTCGGATGAGGAAATGCTCAAAGAACAGCAGTAAAATGTGTATTCTATCAATAATAAATCAATTTGCTGACAGGCGGTTTATATGGCCGAAGATTATGGACCAATGAAAGTGTTCCCTATAAGGAACGGTAATTGTCGGGCAAAGAATCTTACAAACATTAGATTACTGGAATACGTTGTCCAGTTTATTTGCTATTCACTGCGATAAATACTTTACAGCAAGTTACTTTTTCTGGAATACGAAGTAATATCGAAGACCGTGTTGCTATAAACAAAACATATCGATACTAACAGTGTGTGTGTCTGTGTGTGTGAGTGTGTTTTGCGCACGTATGTACAATACGTTAAATGAGGAAGAGCGTCAATAATAATAATAATAATAATAATAATAATAATAATAATAATAATAATAATAATAATAATAATAATAATAATAATAATAAATGGAGAAAACAAGTGAAGTTAATGAAATAATGAGACTAACACACCACCAGTATCACAGAAGGAAGACTATTAGTAGAACTCATGGGGATACAAACACCAACACCACCATCGCAACCAACCCAACAGAAACCAAAACAGCAACAACCTTGGAAAAGGCGCCTGGAAAAACAAATCATGGTGATGAGATCTGACTTGAGTAAACTGAAAGAGATGGTGGAAAAGAGGCTAAAAAAGCAAGAAAACAAGAGAGGAACTGAATGAGAAATACCTAAGAAGCGAGAAAAGAAGAGAGGAACTGAATGAGAAATACTAAGTACAAGAGAAGGGACTAAACAACACAATAGAAGATATAAAACAGAGATTTAAAGCCAAAGCACATACGATTCAACGGTACATGAACAGGAATAAAGGATACCGACAGAACAAACTCTTCAGAACCAACCAGAAAAGACTATACAGCCAACTAAGAGGGGAAGACAACTACCAAAAAATTCCTGAAGCCGAACCAAGTAAGAGACTCTTGGAAAACATATAGAGCAATCTGGTAGCACACAACAAACATGCAACATGGCTCCAGGAAGTCAAGGCAGAGGAAATGGGGAGAATAAAACAAAGATTCGCCGAGATCACAACAGAAACAGACACCAACTAAAGAAAATGTCTAACTGGAAAGACCCAGGGCCCAATGAAGTTCATGGATACTGGCTCAAAAACTTTGAGGCCCTACACCCATGAATAGCAGAACAACTCCAGCATTGCATCATAATGCGCCCAAATGGATGACCAAAGGAAGAACATCCTTAGTACAGAAAGACAAGAACAAGGGAAATATAGCAAGTAACTACAGGCCTATCTCCTGCCTGCCAATAATGTGGAAGTTACTAACAGGTATCATCAGTGAAAAGCTATACAACTACCTAGAGGATACAAACACCATCCCCCACCAACAGAAAGGCTGCAGAAGGAAGTGTAGGGGCACAAAAGACCAGTTCCTGTTAGACAAAGTGGTAATGAAGTACAGTAAGAGAAGGAGAACCAACCTAAGCATGGCATGGATTGACTACAAGAAAGCCTTCGACATGATACAGCACACAAGGCTAATGGAATGTCTGAAAATATATGGGGCAGAGGTAAACACCATCAGTTTCATCAAAAATACAATGCGCACCTGGAATACAGTTTTTACAAGCTCTGGGATAAGACTAGCAGAGGTTAACATCAGGAGAGGTATCTTTCAAGGTGACTCACTGTCCCCACTACCCTTCGTAGTAGCCACGATTCCCATGACAAAAGTACTGCAGAAGATGGATGCTGGTTTGCAACTCAAGAAAGGAGGCAACAGAATTAACCATCTGGTGTTCAAGGACGACGTCAAGCTGTATGGTAAGAGCATCAAGGAAATAGATACCCTAATCCAAACTGTAAGTATTGTATCTGGGGACATCAAGATGGAGTTTAGAATAGAAAAATGCGCCTTGGTCAACATACAAAAAGGCAAAGTAACAAGGACTGAAGGGACAAAGCTACCAGACAGGTATAGCATCAAACACATAGATGAAACAGGATACAAATACCTGGGAATAATAGAAGGAGAAGATATAAAACACCAAGAGATGAAAGACAAGACCAGGAAAGAATATATGCAGAGACTTATAAGGCGATACTCAAGTCAAAACTCAACGCCGGATACATGAGGAAAGCCATAAACACATGGGCAGTACCAGTAATCACATACAGCACAGGAGTAGTGGAGTGGACAAAGGTTGAGCTCTGCAAAAATAAGTATACCTTAGTTTTACCAGACCACTGAGCTGATTAACAGCTCTCCTAGGGCTGGCCCGAAGGATTAGACTTATTTTGAGCTCTGCAACAGAGACCAGAAAACTAAGAAACACATGACAATACACAAAGCACTTTACCCAAGAGCAAATACAGACAGACTATACATAAAACAAAAGGGAGGGGGAAGAGTGCTACTAAACACAGAGGACTGGTTCAACATCAAGAGCAGAACACTGGGGCAATATCTGAAAACCAGTGAAGATGGGTGGCTAAGGAGTGCATGGGAAGGACTGATAAAAGTAGACGAAGACCCAGAAATATACAGAGAAAGGAGATTGAAAAACAGAATTGAGGAATGGCACAACAAACCAATGCACGGACAGTACATGAGACAGACAGAAGAACTCAAGAAGGAAACATGCAGGCCCTAAGAACCAGATATGTTCACAGAACAATAGATGGAAATAACATCTCACCCATATGCAGGACGTGCAATATGAAAGACGAGACCATAAACCACATAGCAAGCGAATGTCTGGCGCTTGCACAGAACCAGTACAAAAAATGGTACATGATTCAGTAGCAAAAGCCTTCCACTGGAGCCTGTGCAAGAAACACCAGCTAGCTTGCAGTAATAAGTGGTACGAACACCAACCTGAGGGAGTGATAGAAAATGATCAGGCAAAGATCCTCTGGGACTATGGTATCGGAGCAGATAGGGTGATACGTGCCAATAGACCGGACGTGACGTTGATTGACAAAATTAAGAAGAAAGTATCACTCATTGATGTGGCAATACCATGGGACACCAGAGTAGATGAGAAAGAAAGTGAAAAAAATTGATAAGCATCAAGACCTGAAAATCGAAATAAGAAGGATAAGAGATATGCCAGTGGAAATTGTACCCATATCACAGGAATACTTGGCACGATCCCAAGATCCCTGAAAAGGAATCTGGAAAAACTAGATGCCTATGTAGCTCCAGGGCTCATGCAGAAGAGTGTGCAACTAGAAACAGCGCACATAACGAGAAAAGTGATCGACTCCTAAGGAGGCAGGATGCAACCCGGAACCCCACACTATAAAAACCAGCCAGTCGAATAGGATGACTGTGATAGAACAAAAAAAAAAGAAATAATAATAATAATAATAATAATAATAATAATAATAATAATAATAATAATTATTATTATTATTATTATTATTATTATTATTATTATTATTATTATTATTATTATTATTATTATTATTGGGAACCTAACCATTTGTAGTTCGTTATATGTACAATGGAAGGCTGGTACGGAATACACTCTCGTATCACTGCCAGCAGAGGTCCGAGGGATACAAGACCTAATAGATTTAGGGAAATGACAAGACCGACCCACGATGAGGGACAGGGTCACCTCCCAGAGGAAAATGCAGTACAAGTCAAGGGAAACAGAAGTAGCTGCATAATTCCAGAGGACTGAAATATGAGGAGGGGCAGGTTTTCATTAATAAGAACTGTGCGTTATAAGATTTATGCTCTACGAGGCACGAAGGCTTGGTGCGTCCAGTAATTTTTGAATTCTGAAACCTAAGATGTAAGAGAGAGAGAGAGAGAGAGGGGGGGGGGGGGCTCATCTACGCAACGAAAGGAAATGATGTGATGAAGTATCTCATGAATCTCATCGCAAAATATAAGGATTACATCGTCGAAGCCTTACTAATTTTTTCTTTATAACTAAATTTTAATATTTTGGCAATGACAGATCATTCACGTTTGCTTTTCTT